>JAADVL010000148.1:0-52746 GCA_023334995.1 Pythium sukuiense
AGCCACGAACCATTCCCATTTTTAGCCAGTAGAAGTTCCTAAAACCGAAGTTGACTTCATGAAGTGCAACTTTAGCTTTGCCGAAACACCGAAGTTTGTGGACTGAAGTCAACTTCGGCAACTTAAGACCTTGAAGTATTGGACCAAAGCTGAAGTACCGGTATACCGACTTCGGTCGTCAGTACTTCGTCCGAGCCGTGGTTACGACTGGACGTAATCAATAACCCTATCCCTAACTGCCAGAGGATCGCAAGAAATCTAGAATTTTGACATGGTTAGGGCACCGGTCGAGAAAAAATATCAGTGACAGGTTTTTGACCTTCCACAGATGATATCGTGATCTTTTTCGACAGGCGGTTCTCTTGTGACTTTGAACCTCTGAAAACGCATGAGGCGACATCACGAAGAGCCTGTTCCGCCCAGACTTGTCTCTCGTTCTTGGCCCTTCTCCCAATCAGCTGATCCCTCTCTCTCTCTCTCGATTTTGAATTGCAGCGTCACTCACCCAGCTCCTTTGAATCGCACCCCTCCACCTAACCTTCGTGTCAGTCTTGTTTACAATTCGATTCTGAATCGCGCGCCCATCTGGCTTCTCTACCTCGGCTTCTGGTGTCGCCACCTCTCTCCACAAGTGAACTGCTGATTGCCAAGCGCACGCACGCCGCGTCGTCGCTTTAGACTTTAGACCCGCCAGTGTCCGACTGATCTATTCGACCACCACCACCGTCGAAGCTCCTCGCGCCATGGACCAGCGCCATCCGTACGGCATGCCGCCGGGCCCGAATGGGCGTCCGGGCGTGCCGCAGGGGCTCCCAGGCGCGCCCATGCAGCCCCAGCGTGGCGGCATGATGCCCCCGCAGCAGTACATGAACGAGATGATGTTCGACCCCATGAGCATGGGCATGAACGGCGGCATCAACAACGGCATGAACAACGGCATGTACCACCCAGGCCACCACCCGGCCGCGCACCACCAGCACCCGCAGATGAACCACCGCGCCATGGGCCACAACCCCATGTACGGCGGCATGATGGCGCCGCCCGACGACCAGCACTTCGTGGACGACATCATGAGCGCGCTCGGCCCTGGAGACCTCAACGACCCTGTCGGCATGGGCGACCAGCAAGTGCACTTGAGGCAGCAGATGCAAGGCTCGATCTACGACCAGAGCCACATGCTCCAGCGCCAGCAGCACCAAGTGCGCGCGCAGCCTCCCATGGGGCTCCCCACGCAGGTGCCGCCTCAGCAGCAGTCCATGCCAGCACGCATGCAGCAGCAGCAGCAGCGGTCCATGGCGCCACCGCAGGGCATGGGAAACTCCATGCAGATGCCCCCGACCTCGCAGATGCAGCAGCCGATGCAGAACGTGAACCCGCTGCAGGCCGTGTCCCGCATGCCGCAGTCGCAGCCCATGCCGCCGCAGTCGCAGACGTCGGCGCTCAACATGGGCCCGGCGCGTCGCCAGCCAGCCCCGGCGCCCGTGCAGACCAACCCAAGCGCGCTCGTGCCGGTGAACCCACCGCGCTCCACGTCCGCCAGTCTCGCCGAGTCGCGTGCGCTGGCCGCGCAGTCCAGCGCCATGAACAGCCAGGACTCGGACGACGACAACCCTGACGAAGACACCAACAAGAAGAAGGAGCGCCGCCGCCAGCAAGTGCGCTACGCGTCGCGTCGTCGCCGAAAGAAGCAGAAGGACGAAGAGAGCTTCCTGCGCGACCGTATCGAGGAGCTCAAGGAGCAGATCCGCATCATTGGCGGCGACCTGTCGGAGCAGTGCTCGCAGATGGCCGGCATGAGCGAGCAGGCGCTGACCGAGGCCTACGAGAAGCAGATGCAGACTGTTCAGAACCTGCGTCGCGACAACAACAAGCTCAAGGAGCAGCTCCTGCAACACGAGAACTTCGCTCGTATGATCCAGTACGGCCTCAACGCGCTGCCGAGCGACTGCCGTGACGTCGACCGCAAGAAGATCGCCGGCGTGCCGACGTGGTTCAGCGACCAGATGAGTCCGCTCAAGGGCCCGACGCTCGTGGTCGACCTGAACATGTGCCACGACGCCGTGCGTGTCGCCTATAACGAGCTCAAGTCGTTCGGTCCGTCGGTCAACTCGAAGACCAACGTGTGCTTCGCCATGGGCTGGCGCACGGAGCTCTGGGCCACGGGCACGTGTCTGAGCTTCAAGGCCACGCGCACCATCAGCGACCGCAACATCCGCGAAGTGACCGAGTCCTCGTGGGAGATCATCACGTCGCCCGACAAGTGCAAGCGCATCTACCCAGACGTCAAGCAGTTCCGCGTACGTTCCTTTCCTCTATGGTGCTAGTAGTCTCTCTGTCGCTGACGATTTCTCTCTCTCTCTCTCTCTCTGTCTGTATGAATAGGTGCTGCAAAAGGTCAACGACGACATCGTGGTCGTGCACCGCATCGCGTCCGTGGCGTCGGACCTCAAGGACCGCGAGTTCATCTCGGTGGCGTTCCGCTTCGCCGACGGCAACAACTACTTCGTGGGGCTCAAGACCATCCAGGTGCAGACCGAGTCCTCGGAGAACTGCATCCGCGGCGAGGAGTGCCAGGGCTGGATGTTCACGGGCGACCAGGAGGAGGCCACGAACTGGAAGGCCAACTTCCTGGGCTACTACGACGTCAAGGGCGAGAAGGACGACAAGGTGCTGAACCAGTTGGCCAACGAGGCTATGTTCGGCATGCTGCGATGGGAGAGCGAGGCCATGCACCCGCTCAGCGTCTAGGGAGGCATCGAGGCGTCGAGGCTTCGATATTCGTCCGCTGCCTTCATCGTCGCCGGTCAAGGTATCCGAAGCGAGAGGGATCCACCAGAGGAGCGGGGGGGGGTGAAGAAAACACGAGAGAGGGAGAAGTGAAGAGGAGATCGGAAGGGCATGATTGTACGGGTAGCTGACGGGTGCATGCGCTGCGTTGTTTTTTTTCTACATAATTCAGTTTCCATGGTTCTGGTTGTGTTTTGTTCGTCCTCATCGTCAACACTGTCTTGTATGGCGAAGGATGACGAGCGAATCCTGCTGCTCTTTTCTTTTCTTTTCTTTCCTCGTTCACTTCCTCCTCTCGTCGTCGTTTCTGTCCACAATCCGCACTCAGGCGTTGAAGTCCTCTCGTGGTGCACTGGAAAGTTTCGCGCCAGTGGAAACCCCAGCGTTCACTATTCAGAGCAGTAGATGGCGTGCGGCTCCCGTACCCATCACCCCACTGGCTCCACCCAGCAGAGCCTCTTATATTCAATACAAACAACTCGCGAGTCGCCCACTCACATATGAGTTGTATCAAATACGAGCCTCTCTGAATGCATCAAACGGAGGAGGAACGCTGAGTGATGGCGTGGAAATGAAGGTTGTTGCCCGTGAGGAAGTGGCGAATATGGACATCAATGATCCCTTGGCCCCATGGTTCTGTTGCACTACCTGCAAATATATTGACAGAGGCACCCCGACGTGCCCACGGCGACAGATTCTGCGGCTTCTATGCTCCTCATTCGTCAATCTCCCACGAAGCGATCCACTCCGAAGATCCGCCACGGCCCACACCATGCAGACCCGCCCTCAACGACGCAGCAACGACCACACCGACAGGGTTGGGCACGCTACAAACGAGCCACTCAGCTTCGACGAATGGCATCACGTTCTGCCGGATGTGGATGATACTGCCCCGTCGACCGCCACGCAGCATCAGCCACCGCCACCTTTCGCCTCGCACTTCGACACACCGGCGGCTCCCTCCATCCACATGCTCTTCGTGGACCCGACGCTGCTACCTCCGAGTGACCTACCCACGTACCACGTGCCCACGCAACTCCCCCCGCTCTCGTGGGTGGACCAGACTCGTACTGCCAACGACAGCTACGTCTCCATGATGCTACAGCCGCCGCCACCACCCCCACCTCAGCGAGAGCCCCCACGTCAGCTCAACACACCAGGCCCACGACGATCAGCACGGATCGCAGCCGCGCCACGAGTCGAGGATATGGATGCGGAGGAGTCCCAGTCCAGCTCCGTGTCCGTGATGGACGACCAGACGTCGGACGAGGACAGAGACGGCAACGTGCAGCCCGAGGACATGAGGGAGAGACGCCGCGCTCAAGTGCGCGAGGCGTCCAGCCGCAGACGCCAGAAGCTCAAGACCGAGGTCGAGTTCATCGCGAATCGTACTCGCGAGCAGCAAGAGCACATGGATATCCTCAACAGGATGTTCCCGACGCAGTGAAGCGCTGGGTTACTGTTGTGGGCGATAACCTAACTCTCATAAATGATATTAAAATCATCAGAATGACAATTTTGACTGAAATACCGATGTAAAACCTGTATAAGACGATGCTGCGGTTGAGCTACGCTGAACCGCAGTGTTTCTCGAAAAGTATCCTCAGGATACACCTGACGTGGCCTTTGATTGCGATTGATGTTCTCTGAGTGATGTCTTTTGTCTCATCCCCAGTTGAGAATTCACACATCAAACAGAGGAAGAAAAGAACGGAAACAAGAGAAGACGGAAGAGAAGATGTACAGCCGCGGACCCAGCAGAGGACGATGGGGAGGTCGTGAGGGGGGAGCAAGAGGAGCTAGAGGAGGAAGGAGCGAACGTGGGGGAAGAGGAGGAGGTCGTCACGGAGGAGCCCGCGAGGCGCCGCTCGACACGGCGGTGTCGGTCTCGCGAGTCTTGGGCTACCAGTCGCGCTTCCGCGACGTGTCCCCTGCGGAGTTCGTGCGAGCCATCACGGAGCAGACCAACATGGAGGATCTGGTGCTGCGTCTGGAGGCGAAGGAGAACCAACCGCGCCTCGAGGAGCTTCTCCAGTCGCCTTGCCAGGCCGGCGGGCAGAGGACGTTCCAGAGCGTTGTGCTGCCGTTCGTGGAGTTTCTCGTGTCTCCTCAGTTCAAGAACTCGCTCCACGGCACCACGAAGAAGGCCTTGTACCGACGAGTGGCCAGCGAGCAGCTCTTTCTCATGCGGCTGCTTAGCTGCTTCAAGAAGGAACGCGATGTGCTGGAGGCAGAGGGGCTTCTGGGTCGCGGCGTAGCTGCGTGCGCGGATCTGCTGTACCAAGTGTGCACGAAGCTGCCTTCGCTATTGAACGACGACCCGTTTGTCTACGAGAGAGCCCACGACCTGCACTCGTGGATCGTGCCAAACGACATCACAGGCATTGCACCGCAGGCCATCGAGTTGTTGAGCCAAACGCTTGACCTTTGTGAGGAGATCCTGCCGGAGTCGGCCGCACGGCCTCGCCAGGGAGCGGACGCCGAGGCGGCTACGACCATGGACCAGTACCGCGTGCTCCCACGCCTTCAGACTCGGCGCGTTCGGCAGACGATACTTGAAGACGACCGAGGACCTCGTCATGACAACGACTACGCGCACTATGGTCGCATCCAAGCGCTGCCCACGGATGCCGAGATCCGTTGCCTGGAAGAGCCACGACTGCCGCTCTATCCGGAGTCGAGCGCATCGCTGGCGACAGTTGTGGACTTCCACTTCCGCCTCGTGCGGGAGGACATGCTCGCGCAATTGCGTCGCGGCATTCAGTGGTTTCTCGGCGGCCCAGGGCTGAACCAGTTCCGCAACCACGGAGCCGTCGAGCCACCGCGTCATGAGAACATCCCGAAGCTAATGGTGTGTAGCGGCGTCGAGCTTATGGGGGTCAGATGCCACAGTCGCAAGGGCGTGTACTTCTCGATCCGCGCCACTCAGCCCAACATGCGGGCGAGTGCGAACCGAGCCATGGCGATGGCAGATCGCGGGGACTTCTGGACGAACCGCCTGACTATCGGCTCGTTGGTTGCTCTAGCCCTGGACGTGCCCAGGAAGAAGGCCCCGGCGCCTACGACATCGCAGCCAGAGGAGTACCCACGCTCGATCCAACTGCGCGCCGCTCACGTATTCTTCGGGCAAGTGGCGTTGCGAGACGACCGTGGACTGTTGGGAAATGCGGGAACCTTCACGACGCACCTCAAGTTTGCGGACGCCGACGCAGAGCGCGTGCTGCAGTGTCTGCGTCGCCAGCAGCTTGACGCTGACTCGTTTCTCATTGAAGCTGTGGGCGTGTGCTTCCCGCCGACGCAGGCCATCCTTCAAACGCTGCAGTCGTATGAAGTCGTGCAGCCCCCTGCACTGTTGGAACAGGTCTTTGCAGCCCCCAGCATTGAGGTCTTCACGCGAGGGCCACGCCAACAGGGCGAAAGAAATGCTGCAACGTGGAACCTGCAGCACCTGGTGGCCGACGCATCGCAGCCGTTGGTGAATCTACGCGAAGTACCAGTCACCAATTTCGAGGGTCTGTGCGCGCGGCTTCATCCACTTGAACAACAGAGCCGACTGAAACTCGACGGCTCGCAAGTCGAAGCGTTTGCTGCCGCGATGACTCGTTCGTGTTGTCTCATTCAAGGCCCTCCAGGCACGGGCAAGAGCTACGTTGGAGTGAAGATTGTCGAGACGCTGCTCGCACAGCCGCAAGTTGGTGCAGCAAAGGTGGTGCCGATCTTGTGTGTCTGCTACACGAACCACGCGCTCGACCAGTTCTTGGAAGACCTCGTGAAGAGCAGAGCGTGTGCTTTGGAGAACATTGTGCGCATCGGCGGAAGCTCCAAGTCGGAGTTGCTCCAGGAACGCAACTTGTTCAAACTTGACACGGCTGAGACTTACGACGAGCGCTCTACATTCAGCTCCTTGTTCAAGAGGTGCAAGGAGCTCGAGGAGCTTGTGTTCAACGCCTTCAACGACATGAAGAACACTAGCGGCAGTCTCCTAAAGTGGCTCGCGCTGTACCATCCGCAGGAGTACTGGGCGATCGCAATGACTGACGCCGAAGATAGCGACGACGACGGCTTTGTGACCAAAGATAGTCGAGGCACGAAACCCGTGGATCGATGGAAGGCATGGCTCGCAGGGAAAACGGCTCCAGTTTTGCTTGCTGAAGGAGAATTGCAGGCGCGCTCAGAAGGCGAGACCGGCGGTGACATTTGGCGGCTGAGCAGGAAGAGACGCAAAGTGTTGGCTGAGACGTGGACAGAGGAATGGCTTGGCCACTCGGACGGAGACCTCACGCGGGCGATGAAGGAATACGAGGGGTACGTGGAGCAGATGCGCGAGCTGAACTTGGCGCGTCGCCTGCGCGTCCTGCGATCCTGCCAGATAGTCGGCATGACCACAACGGGGTGCGCGCAGAATCAGGAGCTCGTGCGGGCGTTGGCACCCAAGATTGTGGTCTGTGAGGAGGCGGGTGAGGTTCTCGAGGCCCACTTGCTGTCGTGCATCACGCCAGGAATCGAGCAACTGATCCAAATCGGAGACCACCAGCAGCTTCGGCCGCCAGTGACAGAGTACAAGTTGTCTGCGTCGGCGGGACGCGGTCACGATCTGGATATCTCTCTGTTTGAACGCCTTGTGAGCGACCGCTTCGCCTTCTACGACGGCAACGTCGATCTGATGCGGCGACATGGCGTGCTCGTGACGCTGCAAACCCAACGACGCATGCGACCAGCAATCGCTGATCTCGTGCGCTTCACGCTGTACCCAACGCTGCAAGACGCTCCTGCCGTGCAGGCGTACCCCCCTGTGCGCGGCTTTCGAGACAACCTCTGGTTCTTTGACCACGACCACCCTGAGACCTCGAACGAAAGCTCCAAGTGCAACAAGTTTGAAGCCGAGATGGTCGTGGAACTCGTGTCCTACGCACTCAAACAGGGCTACGCGGGTGAAGACATTGCGGTGCTCACGCCGTACCTAGGCCAGCTGCGAGTCATTCGACGTTTACTGAGCTGCAAGAGTATGCGCGTTGAACTGGACGAGAGAGACGCGGACGAGTTGGCTAAACTGGACGACCAGGAGCAGAAAGATGAGGAGCAGAAGACATGTATGGGCGTGGGGTCCATGTCGATGCAACAGATCGTGCGTCTCTCGACGGTGGACAACTTCCAAGGCGACGAGGCGACGCTGGTCTTTATCTCGACAGTGCGGAGCAACCAAGACGGCAAGTCGGGGTTTCTCAAGATATCCAACCGCATGAACGTGATGCTGTCGCGCGCGCGTCATGGCATGGTCATTTTGGGCTCGTCGCATACTGTGCGTCAAGAAAACAGAGCCGATATGTTTCTCAAAGTATTGGGCTTGTTGGAGCAACGACGCAGTGTGGGCGAAGGCGAGATCGTGTTAACCTGTCAGCGCCACGGCAAGCCAACGCGTGTTACGTGCGCCAACGACATTCGGACGTTGACTCCGGACGGCGGCTGTCTCGAGCCATGCCAAGCGCGACTGCCTTGCGGCCACGCCTGCCCGAAAATGTGCCACATTGACGACCCCGATCACAGACTCGTGCGGTGCTTGGAGCCGTGCGACAAGCAGGTTGAGTCGTGCGGCCACTTTTGCAGACGACTGTGCTCAGACGAATGCGTATGCAGCCACATATTCGACGTCAAGCCACGTGAATGTGGCCACACGGTGACCAAGATCACGTGTCCTCGGTGGCGTGTGGTCCAGAAGAATCCGTGTGCCGAGCTTGTCCAGGTGAAAATGCCAGTATGCGGTCACGTGGCATCCTTGACGTGTCCGGAAGCTCGCCAGATTGAAAAGGCAGGAGGCGACATCGATGCGCTCGACGTTTCGTTGGCCTGTTGGTGCAGCCGCGTGTGCGGAGGAACTCGCGAAGATTGCGGCCACGCGTGCAAACTTCGTTGCAGTGATTGTCTTCGGGCGACGGGTGCTCAGTCGTCGCGTGAATTGAAACTGCTTATCGAGAAGGGCCAGCAGCAACACGCAGGCAACTGTCTCCACGTTTGTGATCGGCCAATGGCGTGTGGCCACTACTGCAAAGCCAAGTGTCACCCTGCTGGAGAATGTCCGCCCTGCGATGAAGTGTGTGAGAACAAGTGTAGCCATTCGGCGTGTGAGAAGAAGTGCAGTGCCGCGTGCGCTTCCTGCTCCGAGTCGTGTGGCTGGCACTGCCCCCACACGGGAACGACGTGCCCTTTGCCGTGCGGGAGTCCATGCATCCGACTTCCATGCAACGAGCGTTGTACCAAAAAGCTGCCCGACTGCGACCACCAATGCCCTGGTCTGTGTGGTGAAGCCTGTCTACCAAGCAGCTATTGTCGCGAATGCGGGCCAGGTGTCGCCCATGCGAATAATGTGGTGGACTTGATCATGCAGGAGTCGCTCAGCGACCACGACCCGTCGGAGTCGCCGCTGGTGCTCTTGGGCTGCGGCCATGCGCTAACAGTGGAGACGCTGGATGGCAGCATGGGCATCACCGAGTTCTACGATTCGACTACGAGTCCGGACGGCGTGGTCACATTCATACGTCCGAAGCCGCTCGATCCGAAGGTTGCGCAGGGTAAGTGGGCGGCCAAGTACAAGTGTCCGCACTGTCGGTTCCTGATCGTGGGAGGAATCAATCGCTACGGACGTATTCTCAAGTACGCCCAGACGAGACACAGTGAGCTCAAGTTCCTTCAAGAGGTGATGACGTTCGTGAAGGAGTCGCGGAAGGAATGCGCCGATCAATCGGCTATCTTGAATGGTGCAGATCCAGATGAAGCTGTACGGAAGGCAGTGGAGAAGGCAGTGCGGAAGATACACAACATGTGGAAGAAGATTGTGCAGATGAAGACACCCACGCAAGAGCTCATGGTGAAGGAAATGAGCCGCCTCGATCGTCTGCAGCTCCAAGCTGAGGCGCTCAATCTGGCGGCATACCGACAAGTAATCATGAAGGTGTCGCTGATCCACATGCGCCTGGAGCTACTCCGAGTTTTTACGCTGTGGCTTCAAGCGGTAGCTGCATCGAATGTAGTCCAGTCGCGTGCTGTTGGGGACGCGAAGGCGTGGGAGCATTCGTACCAGCAAGCAGTGAAGCGAGAACGCGAGCTTTTGACGCTTTGTGACGAGTCGCAGTCAAGACACTCCAAGTGGGACGCGCGAGTGGCCGGTGTGCGTCTGCGCTGCTGGTTTGTGTTAGCCTTTCGTGGTCGGGAGTTGGACGACGCACTAGCTGAGACTGTGAAACACGAGATCCAGACCCAGTTCGGCCAATTGAAAGCCAGCGGCGACCAAGTGCAACGCGATGTAGCGGCGCTGGAGCCGCTCGTTGACCAAGCACTCCGTCCCGCCGTGTTCTACCAGCAGATGACAGCGGAGGAGAAGCGCAGCATCCAGCGAGCCATGGGCTATGACAGCAACCACATGGGGCAGTTTGGAGGACTCGGAGGGCACTGGTACGCGTGTCCGAACGGCCATCCGTATGTGATCACTGAGTGTGGAGGCGCTATGGAAGTGGGCCGATGCTCTGAGTGCCAGGCACCAATCGGAGGCGGAAGCCACCGCTTGTTGAACACGAACACGAGTGCTCAAGCGTACTTTGGCGTGTAGCCTGCATGGCGACTGGGTGTTGTTGGAGACGGCAAGTGTAACGTGGCGTTTTCATGCGGAAGTTGCCTGGTGGTAGTGTAGACGATCCGCCAACTGTAGCCGAATCGGAGTCCACTCTTCTCTGAATATTCTTTGTGATTGCTTACTTCTGAGCAAGGCATCGCCTTAGCAGCTGGTCAGCTCCGTTTGGATTGCTGCGTGGGTGGCTGACAACGTCTGTTGGTGTATCCATCCGGAGAGAGGGCCATGACACCCTGCCTACCACCACAGTGACCACTGGCTCTGACGGTAAGCAAGCAACTGCATATCGACCACGGCAATGGCAAAGTATCCGATGCATTCAGTCAGGTCAACTCGAAATACGTGAGCGAGGCGGCAAACGCTGCTGCTGCAGCGAGTTCGCCAGTAGCAGATGCATGCCACGCATCACGACGAAGAGCAGCGTTGACTCCTACCAGGCATCAACGTGGCGCTTCCATTCGACCTCCGTTGGTCGTCATGACAGCAGTGTCACGCTAGTGACACCCACAAGATCGCCCTGCGACTCCAATTTTTAGCCCACAACCGAGCTTCTCACTCTTCAATTTGCTCTCTACGCCAAACAACACGAGAGCCACAACCACTTGCCTGCCAATACCTCCCCACTCAAGCCCTCTTCTCGCTCCCACCCGCTGCTCTTTCTCATCTCGCAAGCTTCCAACCACGATGATATCCAAGGTCTCCGCTATCCTCTGTGCCGCTGTGACGCTCGCCAGCCTCACCACCCACGGCGTCGACGCCCACGGCCGCATGTCCAAGCCGTCCGTGACGTTCTCGGGACCGTACCCGGACTCACCGGTGGACCAGATTGACGGGTACAAGGCGCTGCCACCTCCGTCAGGACAGTCGTACTCGGGGACACCAGAGTCCAACACCAAGGCGTTCACGTCGGCGTTCGCGAGCTCCGCGTACCCGACGCTGCGCGCGTTCGTGTTGGCGCACCAAGCGAAAGACGTGCGTGCGTGCGGCAGCTCGACGATGGCCGGCGTGTCGAAGCAGGCGCTCCCCGACAAGGTGGAGTTCTCGTTCCGCGCGGGCGAGGGCTTTGTGCCCGACCATCAGGGTCCGTGTGAGGTCTGGTGCGGCAACAACACGCGCGTGTTCCACGACGACAACTGCGCCAAGACGTTTAGGGATGGCCCTGCCAAGCTGCCGTACGACAAGCGCGCGTGCGACGCGAGCGGCGCGGACGTGATGACGTTCTACTGGCTGGCTTTGCACTTGCCCAAGTGGCAGCTGTACGTCAACTGCGCGGCGGTGCAGACGTCAGGTCGTGGTGCGGCGTCTCCAGCGCCAGACAGCGGTGCTGTGAGTGGCAACAGCAATGGCAACGCAACGGCCACGGCCACGAAGGCTCCTGGTGGGCCTGCTGCGGCCGACAGTGATGCGCCAATGGCCACGACGACGATGCCGACGAAGACGCCGACGACGACAACCCCACCAGTGACGACGGCTGCGCCTGCGCCGGGCGCTGCGGACAAGTGCCGTGTGCGTGGCGCGAGAGCCTGATGAGTGTGAGCGTGGACACACGATGGGTGACGAAGCGGACGCGGTTGAGTCGTCGAGATCTACGTAATGTGTCGTTGTATTCTGATGCTGAGAGGATCGATGTGGCCTATTTGGTCGAGTCATGCCTCCGATATTGATAATTGATACTTCATACTGCACCATGAGCGATTGAATGGGAGCTTTTTTCCTTTTGCGTGGCGTGTTCGTGCTTCTCCGTCTGAATAGGACAGAACACTCGACATGTGGACACTTTCGCATCGACCACTTGCACATAAAACGGGCATGCCAGTGACACACGGGATCATAGTACAGTATGGCTGCCTGGAGAAACAGACGTCGGTCGCTCAAGAACGCTATGGGACCGGAATGAAGGACTTCGTTTTCCAAGCACCACTCATCTCTTACCCTGAACTGTACCACTACGGACTGATGAAGCGCCCCCAATGCCGTCCCTGAAGGACGGGAATACACATGTGCATAGGGCTGCAGCCAGTCGAGTACCAGTGAGCTCTGTACGCTGTTGCTGTTGAGCCTCGCAAATCGATGTGGCCTATGTGGTCGAGGCATTCGAAGTATACCAGGAGTGGGAAGCTTGCTTCATTTTGTGGCTTCTCGCGACTGAAATGAGTCGTGCACACTTTGACCTTGACCACACTTGCACATAGAAGAGACAGTCCAGCAATTGACGAATTTTTCAGTGCGCTGTATGTATTATGTCAGTACATCTTGATTGATGTAGTATGCGTCACACTAAAACTACCACATTGTTACAATATCAGGTTCAAGTGTTTCAAACCCGTAATCTTGGTGAACCACACCAAGTTTTCCTTCAGATCGGCTGAAGTTGCACTTGGAGGGAAAGTTCAAACTCCGCGCACCGCCGACACCAAGGCTCGCCGCCGCCTCATGTTGCCGCGGCCGCTGCCGCCGATCCCCGCTCGCCACGGCGCCACGGCGCTGGCGCCCAACCTCTGCATCCACGTTGGCTGCGGCAACCGCTTCGACGGTACCGTAGACGTTGGCCGGCGCGGAGGATTCGGAGTGTATTTCAAGCTCGAGAACGGCGGCCAGTGCACCGGCGGCGCCGTCTTGATCCCAACTCAGGACCAGCTCAGCGACTGGCTTCGCGGCCTCCCAGCTCACCACGACGCCGTTCGTGTCGAGCGACTGGGAGCTCGCGGCATCCCACGTGGACTCGCTCCGGCGAATACCCGAGTTGGTGGTGTTTCTGGAGTTACCGCCTTTCCTGTGGCGATTCCAGTGAAACACGCCGATGCTGCTCCTCCACTCGCGGCAGGAGACGTCCAGAGTATTGCGCCAGCGATTGTTCCAGCCCCTGGCGGTGCTAGAGCGAATGCGCTTGCTGTCGAGCTTGTCGCGGTGGCGGCTCCTCGCGGTGGACATGGCCGAGTAATGATGGAGCTTCGCGTTGAGGTTCCAGGCAACCGAATCGCCCCTGCGGCCTGCGCTTCCAACACAGGAAGCGCCGCGGTGGCTTCCGAGTGGGAGTTTAGCGGTGAGACCCTCGACGTGAGAGCAATCACCGTCGTGCTATTCCTCTCGTCGACTTTGTCATCGAGTGGGCGATGAGGAGGATCAGATTTCTACTGCGCGACTCACCTTCCATGGCCCCGGCTTCCATGCCGGTTATGACCGAGTGATCGACATCGAGCTCAACGCCGCTGCTGCTGATATCGTCGAGATCGGCTGGTGATTGCCCCTTGAGGCACCATGCCATCGCCGCAACATCTGGGTCAAGAAGTCACCAGTACGATCATCCAATTCACCTCGACAGCGACGTCAACGTCACTACAGTCCACCACAAGCTCGCGAAGGCGCTCCCTCGCTATTTAACTTTTTAGGAGCGTCTGCATCTACTTCGAAGTACAGTAGGAACAAACCGAGTAAACGTAAAAGAAAAACAGTTTCGCATTACGTATCGGCACTGTTGTTGACCTGCAGTCGCTAGGATCAATCTCGGACCACTTCTTCCACGTGAGCTGTGAATGGCTACAGTTCTCGACCCCAACCAGAGAAGGCATATCGACTCGTCAGCGTTGACAATAATTAGAAATGCACCGATTACGCTCCTCCTCTTCTAACAAAACCTCAAAACTGGGGATCGAGGGGACTACAAACCACACAAACTCACGCTGTTTCCGCTTCTTGCGTTCGAAGACTCAATAACTCGTGCTTGGCTTTGCGTTGCTTGCGTTTCTCATCCCTTGGTGATCTGGATCGCAGTCGTCGCGTAGGTACACAGTGGTGCTGACAAGCCCGTACTCACCTGAGCTGGGGAACGACCACCGTCGAAATGGGCACACACATCGAACTCGCCAGTCGTGCTCGTGACAGTGATGCCGTCAATCGTGGCCTCGTCCTTGTAGTTCTTGTTGACGCTCACGAGCGGACCTGTCGGGTGGAACACATCAATGCCGACGACGTTGATGGTACGCTTGACTGGACCGCACGTCGCACACGACTCCACCAGCGTCTTGCTGTTTTCGACGTAGAAGTTGGCCACCTTGACGACCCCAGAGGCTTTGTGGAGGACGACACGCTGCGTGGCGTCACGGGCACCGCCACCAGTGATGGACGTCGTGCCCACGTTCTTCTCAACGACCACAGCAGCTTGACACACGCCGTCGGACCACACGCCCTCGAGCACGCAGTTCTGCTCGGCACAGTACACACCGATGACGTTCTTGCTACCGATGACAACGTTCTTGAGCACGCCGCCGGGCTGCACAACGAACACAGCGTCACTGCTACCAGCTTCCTTCGTCTGGTCGCACGCGAGATCAGATCGCTCGTACCGCTTCATGCCGCCATCGAAAGTCTGTCCAGCAGCTACGATGTGAGGGGCTGTGAGGCTCACAGTGTCTCCAGCAACCGGCCATTTCGACGTCTGGGAAGATGATGGAGCAGCAGGGGTTAGCTGTGGCGAGGGCGTTGGCGTCGGACTTGGAGCTGGCGTTGGTGATGGGGTTGGTGTAGGAGCCTCAGTTGGGGCGACAGTTGGTGATGGAGTTGGAGTAGGTGTTGGTGTTGGTGTTGGAGAAGGCTCTGGAGAAGGAGTAGATACAGGAGTCGGACTTGGAGTTGGGGTAGGCTCCAGTGTGGGCTCTGGGGTGGGAGACGGAGTCACCGTGGAGGGTGCAGGGGTCTGAGTCGTCGGCTCGGGAGCCGCGGTCGTTGGCGCTGGACTGGACGTCGTCGGCGCCCGGGTCAACGTGGCTGGCGGCGTGAGTGCCGGGCTTGGAGTGAGCGACGACACCGAGCCGCTTCCGCTTCCGCTGTCACTGCTACTACCAGTATCACTACTTTCGTCGTCGCTGCCATCGCTCGAAGGCACAGGCGCAACGCTCGCTGCTGGTCGCACAGTCGGAGAGTTCGTCGCAGGCTTGGGCGTCACCGACGCCACCGTACTTGGCTTGGTCGTGACTGGCTTGACAGGGGCCACAGTCGCTGGCGTCTCTGTCAATGGCTTGGCTGTGGCAGGTGGTGCCGTGCCGGCCTGCGGCACGAGCGACGCGTTGGGGCTGGGCGTGCGCTTGTTGATCTGTCCAGGGTCTCGCTGGTCAGGCGATTTCTTGGCCGCCGGGTCGGTCGTGGCGGCGTGCGCCGTGCCGGGCGCGTACTGCGTGGGCGCGCCGAAGAGCCCGCTCCAGCTTGGCCCCGTCCAGCGCATCCAGTCGCCCCAGGCCGCCGGCACGGCCATGCCGTCGTTCTTCACGTTCGAATTGGGCTGCTGCGTCGAGGAGCTCCGCCAGTGCGCGTCGGCGTGAGGCACGAGCCCCACGCAGACCAGCGCCAGCAGCGCCGTCGTGCGTCTCATATCGCGTCTCAAATGCGCACTGAATGCCCACTGAGGGTGAGAGAGAGAGACCGTCGCTGGAGGATGGAGGAAGCAACAAGGATGGAGATGCCGGTGGATTCCTACAGGGCCGGGTGGCTACTGCACCTTCCAGCGGGTCTTCTTGTTGAGCTGACTATGAGTACCCTGGTTACGTGACTCCGGTTCCCCATGGCGTCCAGAGATCCGTTCCTGGCAGAATGGTTTCGACCGACGTTGCCCCTTCGACTGTAAAGGCACTGGCGTCGCCAGCTGCTATCGGCGAAAGTCTCACATAACCAACGAACAATACAGCAACAGACTGGAAATTGGTTCCGACTGGTCGGAACGAAATTCACCAGCTGCGGTCGCTCGTCAGTTAGAGTGTGTGGGGGCAGGAGCCGCGGCGTGACTCGAAAGCGTGATTTTTGTTCTGACTTCACGGTCGCGCGGAACAGTTCCTTGAACCAGCTGCCCAACCGTGTCCACGTCTGGTGGGGGATGTGAACCGCATTCCCAACTTCCAACAAAACACACCCGCAAGAGGACAATTCCAACAAAACGCCAAATTAGGGACACATTAGGAACGTAATCAGTGATTTTCGAAAAATGAGCTGTTCGTTTCACGAGTAGCTCATCTCAAATGGCTGGCTACAATAGAGAAAGGCGATGGGGAAAAGCGGCCACGGCGCCGCGCGTAGAGGCCGCGAGCGCGCTTCAACGACGCAGGCGAGTGCGCAGGTGACCAAGACGTCCCGCGGAAGGAAGCGCGTGCGAAGCGTCGCCGCGCAGCCAGCGTCGCTACATGACGAGCAGAGGCGTGTCGGGTCGCGCGATGGAAGGAAGCGGCCGCAGGCTCACAGCGGCAAGCCCCGCAAGGCGCTCAAGTGGCAGGAGCCGGACATCGAGGCCGGCTACGCGTCGGACGGCGAGCGCGCGCGGCGCATGAAGAAGCCGCGCAACGCATACCAGCAGAAGCCACGCAGTGACGCCGCGCTGGAGGAAGAGGCGGCTCAAAGGAACCTGGTGTTCGCAGTGGCGCCCACGCGCAAAAGCAGGACGCTGAACAGGAAGAAGCTGTCCAAGAAGGAGAAAGTGCGGCTCGCTGTGGAGCGCAAGCCTAACAGCGGCACTGGTGGTGCGGTTGCGTTTTCAAGGGGCAGCAGCGCGTCGGTGCGGAAGCTGCTCACACTGGAGTTGTCCACGTCGGATCTGGAGGGTGATTTGGCCGAGTTTGCGCGGTTCGTGTCGCTCACGGATGATGAACGCGCGTTCCGCAAGCGGGTGTTCGAGGAGATCAAGACACTGGTGAAGAAGGTGTTCCCGGCGGCACACGTGGAGCTGTACGGCTCGTCCAGCAGTGGGCTGGAGACCTTCCGCAGTGACTTGGATATCACAGTGGGTAACGTCGATGGGTTGCTACCGCCAATGCCGATGGACGTGAACGACGAGGAAGAGGATCGTGATGACGTTGGTGGTGTCGTGGTCGACACGGTCGGCGAGCCGCAGTTTGAAGACGCCTCGGAGGAAGACGACAGCATCGAGACCAGCTTCTCGCTGAACTTGTCGCTGCCAGGCATGACGACCAACCTCTTGACCATGCAGGGATCCTCATCATCGGGGAAGCCACGCATGGCAGCGTCGGCCCCCCACAAGTCGCCGTGGAACCCGACGCTGCGTCGCCAGAAGATGCGCCAGCTACGAGCCCTGCAGCAGATTCTGATGGAGAGTCGTCCGCAGTTCAAGATCAAGTGTCTGAACAAGGCCAAGATCCCCATTCTGATGGTCGAAGACAAGGACACCGGCCTGCAGATCGACATTGGCGTGAACCGTGAGGCCTTCCAGTCGAGCGACCACGGCCGCACGACGACTCTCGTGTCGAAGCTGCAGCTTGCTCTGGGCAAGCCCTTTATTTCGGTCGTCGTGTTCCTGAAAGAGTTTCTGCACCAGTTTGATCTCGACAAGCCATTCACGGGCGGCTTGGGTAGCTACCGCCTGTACATGATGGTCGCGTACATCTTCACGACACGCTTCACTCCTCCACCGAACCCGAACAAACGCAAGTACCTGAGCCAGCGTCCACTTTCTTCAGTCAGCTCCTCCAAGGCTCTGATGGTGTTCCTGGAAGTCTTCAGCAACCGCCGCAAGAGCGGCTTCTTCTCGTCGTCGACAGAGCTTCCTGTTCGCCACGGCGGACTGATGGACGTGGTCGACTTCAACGCCGTGTTTCGTCTGGACGACTGTGTCGACAAATTCGCCATGGCATTCGACATCATCAGCAAGAAACGCAATCTTGGCTGCGTCGTGTATGAAGAGACTTTGCAGACCGAGCGACGAGACAGCGCGAAGCGCATCCTCCAGCACTTAGAGAAGGAACAGCGACAGCGAGAGGATGAAGAGGCGAAGGAACGGGCTGCATTAGTCAGTGAAAGTGACGACAGTGACGTCGAGTATTATCTGTAGACGCTCAGACGCTTGGATATGAATCAATAGAGTTAGATACATAGTGACGCGGATGTGGCCGCAGAACCAGCAGTGCTGATGACCCACAGCTGAGCTATTCACCTCCTCGTATCTGCAACTTGTCTCGCGTGGGTCTGCGATGTCTCACTTACCCAGGCACCTTACGAACTCACACAGCCTCTGGCCAAGGACTCCAACAGTGTGCCGATCGTATCAGCGAAATCGATGAACATAGCCTACGACGTTCTTCTCACTTCGTCAGCGTTGACCGAAAGCGCGGAGGGAGAAAATCCCGCGCCAGTCCACAGGTCTGCACCGTTTTGTCGTGCCTTTTCGGTCATGTCTTCGCAATAACTGGCCACACGGTGGCAAGAAACTCGTCGGCAGAGTCAACAGGTGACCACGGGTCCAGAGAGCTAGGCAACCAACTTCATTGGAACGCATTGAAACGCCTTGTAGGACGTAGGCACTCCTACCCACTCGCCGATAGTTCGTTTGGTCGCCTCGTAGTCGTCTTTGAGACCTTCTCGCGTGAGAATCAGTGTCTTCTCTTCACTGTAAGGTCGATCCTTCGACTCCTCTCCACACTCGTCAGAGTCTTGCCGCAGTACGCGATACGCTTGGTAGAATCGCCACTTGCACAGCCTCGACGCGACCTTGGTCTTCGCGTTGACGTCCATCTTGCTGGCTTTCTTGGCGCCCTGCTTGAATCCCGTGGCTCCCATGAGAACTTCAACGTCTCGCGATTGGAACAACGTCGTGTTAACTACCGAAGAGGACACGGTCCAGTGCTTCTCACCGTGCGTCCAGTTGAGAGACAGTGGGGACGCGGCCTTTTTAGCGTCTCGGTGACCGTCAAACTGCAGTTCTGGAGTGACTTCCAGCACTGTGATTGCGACGGGCGGACACGACTCCAGCTTGCAGACACGATCCCAGAGAGCTCTCTCCAACGCTCGCTGTTGCGCTGCCCTTGAGTGACCTGTCAGATCCTCCGCTACGACCACAGAAGCCAGTCGCACAGGCTCGAACCATGATAGCAGTAGCACCCCTTGCAGCCCGAACGCGAGCCACTTGGCGACCTTGTCCGAGCAGCTCATGGACAGCGTCTGCTTGTCCTCTGGCAGATCTGAACGACCAGACTTGGTGCGTGCGATGCCCACACACTGCTCGAACCGCTTGTCCTGACGCTCGCTGGCCTCTTGATCTCCTGGCTCAGAAGACCTCTTGTGCTTGGCGCCCGTGAGCCTCAGGCCGCTCCGTTCGTCCCACGCCCCGCCTCTCTCCATGCGTTTCCACACCAGTGCCTCCACGACTTGTTCCTTCAGTGGGTAGATGGCCGCGTCGCCACATGGCGCCTCACTGATGTACAGATGCAGTTCGTGGCCGTCTTTCAATCTCAGTTTATTGGTCTCCGGATCCCGCTCGAAGATCGACTGCTTCTGGTCGCCGGTCGTCCACTGCAACGCCTCCGTGTACAGATATCGAACGAACGCACGTCGAGCAACGATCTCCGCGTGTGAGTCGTTGATAACGAGGCCATTGTCGTCCAAGTCACGCCGTCCAAGGCATTTGGTGCCAGTGCCACACGCCAAGACGCGGAACGCGTCGCGTTTTCGGTCGTTTCGATCGGCAGCGACACGCAACACGATTCCAGCTAGCACAGTCCACTCGGTCGCGATTGGGTGCTTCTTCTGAGCCACAGCAGAGCTCTTGAACCAGCTCAAGACGGCCGCTGCGACGCTGGCAGCGATGGTGTCCTTCGTCTCCATTTTGGTGAATGGCGCCAACGATGTCAAAGTCTCACATTATTCACTATAGTGACTACACATTCTATAGGTTTAAATGGATAGTGACATGATGGCGTTCCTAGGCGACCTGGGCCTCCACATCGTCCTGCGTGCTTGCGGGCGTCACTGGTTCCGACGGTTGGCTTCCACGAGTCTCCAGGAAGAGCAACGGCAGCATGCCCAGCAGGCAGCCAATGGTGACACCGATGGAGCTGCCCACGACCTTGGCTATCCGCGTCTCCTTGAGCATCATCTACAGAATGAGGCGCATGCCAGTCTCATCACACAACGAATCTCAATGACTAGAGAAGGCGATCAGTCGTACCTGCTCGGGGCTGAGAGATGGCGTGGGCATGCCCAATCTCGCACAGAAGTCCTCGACGACACCGCCCAATCCGAGCCCAGCAATGTCCGAGATGGTGTTGCCGATGCCGGCGGCCGCCATCGACGAGATGCCGAGCGACACGCCCAGCTTGATATCGATGTAGTCGCCAGCGATGATCATGATAGCGTTGTCCACGAAGCCAAAGCCGATGAACGGAAGCCCCTGCTGCAGCGCGACGTACTTGAGGTCCTGCATGGAGATCGTGGCCTTGGCCTGGCTCGATGCGGCACCGGCGGCCGTCGCTGCCTCCTCCATCAGTTGCTCACGCTTGACCTCTACAAGCGCGCGCGTCAGGCTCTGGGCCGTGGATGCGGAGATCAGAGAGCTGAAGCGCTGCGCCGCCACTGGATCGCTCAGCGTGGCCTGCAGATCGTGGAGCAGAGCCTGCTTCTCCGAGCCGCTCGCGTGAGTGGGTGAGCTGTGCGCAAGGCGGCGTGGCGTCCACGCAGGAGCTCCACGTCGGGCAGTCACTCGCAGCAGCATTTTCGGCATCACCATCGTCCCTCGCTGTTGTCTGCGTGTTGCTGGACTGACTTGAGCTCTGGATTAGTCGGACTGAGTCTGACGGTCAGAGCCTCTGACTGTGTCTGAGTTGCACCCGATGCGGCCGTTGGGCGGATGTCGTCCGCTTCTCGTTCGAGCGGATCCACTAATCATGAGATATGATTGGTGGATTGTAATCTGAGTCACAGTGGAATCAGATGGGATTGGGCGGATGAGCTGTTGACGGCACCGCCATTCGCACTTCGCATCTTCCCCACGAACCCCAAGTGAACATGAGCAGCCCCATCGAGCAGGCCAAGCGCACGGTACGGTGGCTGCATGCTCAGCACGGTGGAGTCCATTGCGTGCTGTAGAATGCGCGCGATTGCCTGGTGTTGAAATGCCATCTTGGTGTGATCATGAGGATTAACACTCACGGTTTGCGATTGCGCATTGCGTGTGGCCACCCAATAGGCAGCGCGTCAGGCGGTCGACGAGTACGTCAAGGACGGCTTCATCGTCGGCGTCGGCAGCGGATCCACCGTCGTGTACGCCGCGGAGCGTCTCGGCGAGCTGGTCAAGGAGACCGGCATCAATATCAAGTGCATCCCGACGTCGTTCCAGTCCAAGCAGGTAGGTCGAACACCGTCGAATGGACGTCTTCCGGTCCGAATCTGACTGTGCTTGATGGCTACCAACAGCTCATCGCGCAGCACAAGCTGACGCTGACCAGCCTGGATGAGAACCCAGTGATTGACGTCACTATTGACGGTGCAGATGAGGTGGATCTGTCGCTCAACTGCATCAAGGGCGGCGGCGCGTGCCAGCTCCAGGAGAAGATCGTGGCGTTCGCCTCGAAGAAGTTTGTCGTGATCGCCGACTACCGCAAGGAGTCCACCAAGCTCGGCGAGCAGTGGACGCAGGGCGTGCCTATTGAGGTGATCCCGATGGCGTACGTTCCGCTCATGGAGAAGATGAAGGCGTTTGGCGGCTCCCCGGTGCTGCGTATGGCCAAGGCCAAGGCTGGTCCTGTGGTCACGGACAACGGCAACTTCGTGCTCGACGTGAACTTCGGTACGATCGACGAGCCAGCAGCGCTCGGTGACCGCATCAAGTTGCTGCCTGGTGTGGTGGAGGTCGGTTTGTTCTGCGGCATGGCCGAGAAGGCTTACTTCGGCCAGGCCGACGGCTCCATCACCACGCGTGTGGCCAAGCTGTAAATGAGATTTGAGAAAGTACAACAAACAGCCAATTCAGTGAGAGAGCCATTTGGCACCGATGTGATCTCTGTCATATTTAGGCTGAGGTGGTTGATAGAGAGTGGCGTCGCGCGCCTCTAGGGTGGCGGCATTGCTTGTTATGAGGGGGTCAGTTGTAAAGAAGACTTGCAGTGCCGTTGCATGCTCGCTTCGGTTGTTTAGCTGATCTCCATGTTCTGGAAGAAGTGGTCGAGACGCATGTTGCGCAGCACGTCGTACTGGCCCTCTGCGTCCACCGCCGTGCGCACCTGGCGCGGATCCTCCTCGCCGGTAGGGAAGCGATGGGCGTAGAAGCAGCTCGTTCCAAACGGACAGGTTCCACTGAAACATGTAACGATTTCACATCAGTGTTCCCGCATCTGACTGTATCACCAAGGATCCGTCGAGCTAGAACGCACCGTCCTTCATCGAAGTGTCGGCAAGGGATATTTGCGAGGTTCTTGGTGTACGCCTTGATCAAGTTCTTCTTGCGCGACGGGTCTGTGATCATGCGATTGGATGGGATCACGAAGTGGGTCTCGACGCGGCACACGGGGCACTGACGCACAGTCTGCTTTGGCTGGTCGGCCTTGCCGCGCCAGTTGCGCACGCACGGCAGACAGAAGGCATGCGAGCAGCCGGACAGCAGACCGAACCGCTCGCCCTTGACGAGGACGAGGTCGTAGCAAATGCCGCACTCCAGATCCGCCGACGCCTGGATCTCCTGCTGCACGAGCTCCTGCTCATCAGCCGTCGATGGCGCCTTCTCCAGCGAGTGTGCGTAGAAGCACGAGTCGCCGTAGCGGCAGTTACCCTGCAAGTAGTACGTGCACGTCTTCCTACAGACACAGAATCTCGTCAGTACTCGCCATAACGAGACCCACAGTTGTAGGAGTTACGTGCGGTGGGACGCCTGGGCCATCTGCAGCAAACGCCAATGCCGCCGTCTCATCGTCTTGGTCTGCATTCTGTCGCGCAATGTCCGCGAAGCTGGGCTTGTCCTCGAGCTGGGCCTCAGCGCCTTCCTCCAGCATGTCGTCGAACTCGCCCGGCGCACCGTAGTAGTACAGCTCCTCCTCCTTGGTCAGGAAGTCGCTTAGCTTGGCCACACCAGTCGCCTGTCCGTCCTCCTCCTCGTCGTTGACCTCCTGCTGCGTGGCCTCGCCCTCCGTCTGTGTGCCCTCGGCTGTCGCGTTGCTCTGCTTGCGCGTGGGTTTGAGCGCGTGCATCTGGACCGTGCTCATCGCCACGGGCTTGCGCGGCTGCCTGTCCCGCGAGCCGCTGTGCTCGCTGCCGCTCTGCTGGCCTTCGACGTGGCGGTACGGACAGCTACTGCCCGTGGCGCAGCTGCCGCTGTCGAAGAACTTGCAGCGCGTGCCGAACGAGCCGGGCGCCGGCTTGCGCTCACCCGCGGACGTCGTGCGCAGCGCCTTGCTCTCAGAGTTCGGATCATGCGAGAACTTGCACTCGCGCCCGGCCTTACAGGCGTTCTGCAGGAAGAACTTGCACGGCAGTGGGATCTTGTCATCACCACCGGAGGAGACGGCGGAGGACGAGACGGCGGCGTGTGAGAACTTGCACGAGTCGCCGTTGCGGCACTTGCCCGCGGCGAAGAAGGAGCAGGGCGCGGCGACAGCGGAGCCGGCCATGGTGCGTGTACACGAGAAGAGTGTGGGGGAGGAGGAGACGATGGAGATGGAGCCGTCGAGTCGGAAGCTTCCGCGCGATGCTCGAGAATGGCTGACAGTTTCTATCGCAAAGAGGAGCTCTCTGGAGTTCACGCTGGACTGGGTTTGAGCGCGCTGATTGGGTAGATATAGAATACTAGATTGGATTATTAGCGAATCAAAGTACAGTTAATGGTATTATAGCCAATCCGTGAGTGTCAAATAGGAAACCATCACTCTTGGTGAAGTCGCAGTTGTTGGTGGCTGTGCGAGTAATGCGATGGAGTGTAGCCATGTGTAGAGCTCCATGTGGCTTCCATTGACAGCCACACACATAAAGATATGGACGATAAATGCAAGGGGCTACGTGTATAGAGGCTCATAATCGACTACGCTTCTGTGTCTCCGTTGGCTGCTGCATTAGTTGGGCACGGTCGCGTGGAGCGATGCCCACATGCGCGAGGCGAACATGTCCTTGGCCTTGATCATGCGCGTCATCATGTCGCCCACAACGCTACCACCCCACACAGGAAGCTGCGAGACGCCGCCGTTTGGACCAAGCGGCAGCAGAAGCGCCTCCACAGTCACGGCCGGGAACGGCTTCTGGACCTTGGGCTGGCACTTGTGGATCACAGCGGCGATCTCGGTCGCCAGGTGCTTGGCCTGCTCACCCGCCCAGTACCCGAGCTTGGGTGTCTTGTGATTCGCGACGTCGCCAAGCGCAAAGATGTGGTGATACTTCCCGTTGTCGAGCTGCAGCAAGTCGTTTACCTTGATGGAACCGTGCTCGTCGACAAGCGACGCGTCCAAGCTCTGCACGAGATCGGCGACCGGGTGGAAACCGCCGCACAGAAGCTGGATGTCGGACTCGATCTCTGTGCCCTTGTCCGTGCGAAGAGTGCGCTTCTCGAAGCAGTTGCCTGTCATCCGCTCCTCCAGTCGCTCGTTGAGGATCACCTTAATCTTGAGCTTCTCCAGCGAGTGGTTCAAGTAGTTGCGGAACTTGTTCTGCACGTTGTTCGCAGCGACCAGCTTATCACGCCCTTCGAGGATCGTCACCTGCTTGGTCGGGTAGTGCGAGGCGATATCACCTGCCACCTCACACCCCACGGCCCCTCCGCCAACAATGAGGATCTTCTCGGCCTTGGCGATCTGCTCGCGCACTTCCTTGAGCATGGCCTCGGCGTGGGCACGGGACAGATCCTTGGGGTCCGGCTTGATGGGGACCGAGTACGTGCTGCCCGTAGCGACGATGAGGTAGTCAAACGTAGCCTTCTCCGTCTCAGCGACTGGCTTGTCGTCGTCGCCAATGCGCTGGTAAGTGACCTCATTCGGCTCCACGGAGATGCCCGTGGCGACGGCGCGCACGAGCTTCACAAACGCCTTGCCGCTGGCAGGGATGGCGTTGTCGTACGGGATGAACATCTTCTTCGCGAAGGCCTCCTCCGTGTACGCGCGCGGCGCTCCAACGGTGTGGTAGAAGTACTTGCTCTTCTCGAGCACGAGCACCTCCACGTCGTCGGCTGGCTTGAGCTTGGCCGCGAACGCCTGCGCGGCGTTGATGCCCGCGGGGCCGGCGCCGATGATCACGATGCGAGGCATGATGTAGTGAGGAGACTGAGGGAGACTGGAGATCCTGAGGAGAAGACGGTGTGTTCGAGAATGAGAGGACCCAGAAACGGCCCAACGCTGCTTGCTTCACATTGGCAGTTCCGTCGAAGAGGTCCGTTCGAAGAAGAGTGATGGTCTCAAAGTGGTAGGGTGAGTGCGAAGGATGACGAGCAAAGATTATCATATTCAAAAGGATCCAACGTCATGCAATGTCTGTGAGTCTATCGCGTGGCTCATGGGAGACTCCTACTGCGGCAGCGTGGCGCCGACGGAGCCCCAGGTCATGCCGGCGAGCAGGTCCTTGGACTTGATCATACGCGTGGTGAAGTTGCCCAGCACCCAGCCGCCGAACAGCGGCAGTTGCGTGGCGCCGCCGTTCGGGCCGAGCGGCACGATCAGCGCCTGCACCGCGACAGGCGGGAACGGCTTGCTCACGGCTGCCTGTGACTTGCGGATGACGGCGATGATCTCCTTGGCGATGTGTTTGGCCTGGTCACCGGCATAGAACGCCATCTTGGGCGTGGGGTGGTTGGTCACGTCGCCCAGCGCAAATACGTTCTTGTACGCAGGGTGGTCGAGCTGCAGCAGGTCGTTTACCTTGATGGAGCCGTTACGATCCACGAGCGAAGGATCCATGGCCTCCACGAGCTCCGCCGCTGGGTGGAAGCCGGCGCAAAGCAGCTGGATGTCCGATTCAATGACCGTGCCTTTGTCGGTGCGCACAGTGCGAGGCTCGAACGAGTTTCCAGTGAGACGCTCGTCTAGCTTTTCGCCGAGAATGACGCGAACCTTGAACTCCTTGAGCGATTCGAGTAGCTTGTCGCGCAGCTTGTCCTTCACGTTGTCGACCATCACGAGCTTTGGCTGGCTCGAGACAAGCGTGATCTGCTTGGTGGGGAAGTGCGACGCGATGTCACCCGCGACTTCGCAGCCCACAGCGCCACCGCCCACGATCAAGATCTTGTTGGCCCTGGCGATGTTGTCTCGCACTTCCTTGAGCTTGGCTTCCGTGTAAGCACGTGAGAAGTTGGTGGCGTCCTGCTTAATTGGGACGGAGTAAGTGCTGCCAGTAGCGATGATGAGGTAGTCGTAGGTAAGCACCTCCGTCGCGTTCTGTGGCTTGTCATCGGCACCAATGCGCTGGTAGGAGACCTCGTTGGGGTTGGCCGAGATGCCCGTGGCGATGGCTCGCACGAACTTGACGAACGACTTGGCGTTGGCTGGAACGGCGTTGTCGTACGGGATGAACATGTTCTTCGCGTAGCTCTCCTCCGTGTAGGCACGCGGCGCACCGACCGTGTGGTAGTAGTACTTGCTCTTCTCAAGGATCACGACCTCGGTCTGCTCGGTTGCCTTGAGCGTGTTCGCGAAAGTCTGCATGGCGTTGATGCCCGAAGGACCGGCTCCGATGATGACGATGCGTGGCATGTTGGTGGTGGTAGTAGCTTGCTGGTTAGCAGGTGTGATTGGAAATGAGGCATGGAACTTGCCGTTTCCGGCGACCACCACAGCAGGAAGATAAAGAACGTGAATACGTTTACGAGGGAGAATGCAGCCAACGTGTTGATGGCTATGGTATGCGACGTGGTCGGAGTGGGACCGATACAGTACAGGTCTCCACATCACTAGCTTGTTACGGTAGATCGAGTCTCCATGCACGGACTAATCCGACGATATGGTCATCAGCATCGCGAGATGATGCTGTGGCGCTCCTGGAGAATGGACACCAGAGCGGACGTCAACACGCGCGTGGGAGGTTTCCAATAAGTCGGATTACGGAAGCGACTTGTGGACCACAGGGAGCCAATTGAGCTCTTAGAGTCAACAGCGTGGTCGCCTCGACGATCGTCAACCCTCTCAAAGAAGATGGTGTCGACCTATATCATATCTGACGACAAGTCCTGGATTGGACCTAATCTAACGATCAGCCCTGGATTTGACCTAATCTAACGAGTTGGATCTAATGTAGTACTTCCCACCACTGCTGGCACAGTACGAGGGTCACGCAAGCGATAAGCGGACTGTATCGCCATCCGTTTGGGCCGCAGGGGATGGATGACCACACAGAGCATGCAGAAATGCTCCGATCAATCAATCATCCGAACGCGGGTGGGTCTGATGGAGCCGAATCCACACGCACGCCCTCCCACCCTAGCTGCTGGGGTCCATGCTGGGGATTGTCGTGCTATACTGTTCACGATTCAATCAATCAATGCACCTGCGAACCGAATTGTAAATGAGTGATTGATTGACGCAAAGCTCTAGTCGGAACACGCACTGGTCGTTGCCGTGGTTGAAGCCCACTAACATCAACGGTCCGCCACGCGACGTCCTTTTCACATGGCTACATTGCCCTTTGGTCTGACTCCTCCCCTCTCGAGTGACATCTGAATCTCTGAGCCATTCTGCCTCGGATGTCACTAACCTTTTGTAGAGACAGGTAACCTCGGCTGATCCCCATCGACAGATGGGTAGATAAGCGTCGTCTGAATTTGTTCCTCCCTCGCGGAGCAAAGCAGTTCGCTCCATGCGGGTTGTCTCTGCTCTCCACTCTGCTCCGCAGTTTGTGTTCTCGGCCTGTCGCCCGACTCTCTCTGGATGACACACGGCCTCTACATGCGTACAAAGCCGGCTGGAACGCTGATCCGGACCGCATTCTGCTCTGCCGGTCGGTCCGGCAATGTGTTCCGACTGGCGCTTCTTCAGTCAGCAACTTTCCTTCCCGTCCCTATCCGTAGCCCTTCATTTCCATCAGTATGGGCATCCACGACCAGAAGTTCTGCAAGGTGACGGTGCACCGCACGCAGGCGCCCGCCACGCTGCAGCGCAAGCCATGGGACAACCACTCGGCCAGCAACAGTGTGCGCTCCACCATCGCGTACCGCCAGGCGTCGCCTAAGAACCCCAAGGCGCCCACGGAGGAGGAGCTCAAGCGCTGGACGGCTACGGGCTCGGCGGCCATCGACGGCCTGGAGATGCCCACGCGGCGTCGCGCACACACGACCACAGCCACCATGGGCATGGAGCCACTGACCTTCAGCAGCCGCGATCCGCTGTCACGCATGACGCTGCGCATGGAGAGCGAGACGGCGGTCGACGTCACGGCGGAAGAAGAGGAGTCCCTGGACATGGCGGTGCGCAGCGACTCGTTCTTCCAGGTGGACACGGACGGCATGGACCCCGTGCGTCAGACCTTTGACGAAGAGTCCAAGCTGTTCGTGCCAGGCACGCCGCCGATCCCCACGGGACTCACTGTGGACATGCTGCCGACTGCCGACTTCACGCCGGAGATCCCGTCGGATCTCAAGCGTGCGCTGGATCTGGACGCGGCTGAGCAGGCCTTGAGCCCACGCGAGTCGCGTATCCGTATCAGCTCGCCAAGCCACGGCAGCCAGCTCAGCTCCATCTTCGGCGACTTCAACGACAGCATGACCACTCCGATGCTGTCTTCATCGGTCGGAACGCCACTGGAAGACTACGCCACGGCCCAGGCCTTCGAGCAGCACAACCACGAAGGCACGTCGTTCGTGCCAGTCAGCAGCTACGTCGACGTGCGTCTCTCCGAGCCAAAGCAGGAGGAGCCACAGGCTCTTGAGGAGCCTCAGCCAGAGCCAGAGCAGCAGGAAGAGGAGGAGCAGTTCATTGACACGGACGAGCCGGAAGGCGTGTCGTCGTTCATCGAAGTCGAGAGCGAGGCTGGCGACGACATCGACATGGACATCGACGAGTCGGCCTTCGACGTGTGTGACAACTTCGACGCCATCCTTGGCGAGCCGCTGCCCAACCGCGGCTCGCGCTGGCGCTTCAGCATCGGCCAGAAGAAGAGCTTCGTGCGCCAGAAGCGTGGCATGAGCTCGCCACCTCGCATGGTTGGTGTTCCGCCACCGCCATCACTCGCGCGTCACATGTCTGTGCCGTCGTCCACGCCACCAGCCTCGCAAAACCCATCGATCCGCCCCAAGCCAATCGTCCACGCTCCTGCCGGCGAGCCGCTGTACAATGGGCAGATGCTGCACCTGGCCTTCAAGGCCAGCACGGGCCACACGGTGCAGGTGTCGACGCAGCAGCGCCGCTCCAAGAGCAGCGTGTTCTCCAAGCTCGTGGACTGCTTCTCGACCGACAACGAGCCGTTCGCGGACGTCAACGACGCTCTCCGTATCATTGGCCACACGTCCGACAGCGAGATCCGCGGCGGCGACCGCATCTCGCTCGCACGTGGCGACGGCAGCGTGCTCCGCATCCAGAAGATGTCCAAGAAGCTGAGCTTCAGCCCCAAGATCGACATGAAGGCCAAGTTCGTGGTCTGCGGTGTGCCTGAGGGCACTGTCGTGACTGACACGACCAAGTTCTACCTGCAGAGCGTGTACGACCGCACCAAGACCATTGGTTTCCTCAAGGACCGTCGCCATCCGGGCCACGGCTGCCTTGTCATGTACGCCTACCGCACGACGGATGAGAAGTCGGAGCCGATCCAGTTCTTCAAGCGCGCGTCCGGACCGTCGTTCTCTCAAATGCACGCCGCCCAGCAGGGCCACGCGCTGCCGTCTTCGCCGACGTCGCCTGTCATGGGCGGCTTCATGTGAGCGAGCAGCCACGTGCATGTGTGTCGAGTGGCAGTCCCCCTAGTGTGTTTGTATGTGTCCTCTTGGCCTCGCGGCCCAGTGTGAAGATCCGCTGTATGTTGAAGAACCACCCCAAGCCAGTGGCCCACCACAAGATTGCTCACAAGCGAGTTAGCAGAGCATCTAGAGCGTGGTGAAGAAGAAGAAGAGGAAGAAGAAGACGCGCGTCCGCGACGGACTGCAGAACGAATGCAGTCGCCACGTCCCATGGAGCGCACGAAGGATAGCGAGATGAGCACAACAGTACCATTATATATACGTCGAGTTCAATCCCCACCAACTGCCAGCCTTCCTACGGACACTGCGTAGAGATCCTTTGCGTTGACAGCGCCAGCGACAAGCTAAAGATCCGGACGCGGGTCATCGATGCTGTTGTTGCTCGTGGTTGATTGTCCCATCAAGCCAGCGCCGAGTGTGATCATTCAAGTGAGCTCTTCAGAATGTAGCCATGTGAGGAATGATGGAGAAGAGATCCAGCTCAGCGGATCCAAACAGAAGGAGATCAGCACTTCTGTCCACTGATTTTCGATGGTGGTATCTTGATGCAGTGCGAACGAGCTTCTACGTCACGAGTTCTTTTGTAGGATACGACGCAAGATGGACATGTATTACTACTGGCAAGCTCACTGCAACCGTGGCCGCCACCCAACCAGACAAAACACACTGCTACTCAGCTACTGTTTACGGGCACACGGAACTGGATACTTTGCTCACTGCTGTTGGTGTGTGCGAGCGGCTTCTTCAGTGGGCGTGACAATGCGCACACGCTTGACAGTGGGCTGCGCCAGCTGCGGCTCCATGGAGTGGTAGACGGTGGGGCTGCTGCGCTTGTGGTGGCCCATGGCCGACATGGTCATGTGCGGGCCTTCGCTCACGGAGCGGCGCAGTGAGGCCGCAGGGGCGCCCTGGTCGTGCTCAGGCTGGTAGGAGTGGCGGCGCTGCGGCGCGTAGTGGTGCGGAATAGCGTGCTGATGTGGCTGCTCGTCCTCTCGCGGCACAAACAGCGGAGTGAGGCTGCGAACGTGCTGCATGGCCCACGCGAACTCGGTGCGGAGGGTGTAACAGATCGAGCATCCACGCGTGAAGTTCTGGGCACGGCACACACGGAAGTGGCGCAGCAGTTGCTTGGCTTCGCTGCACGAGCGGTGGCACTGGCCTTCCATTAGGAAGCACTCCTGGCAATGGTCAAGCACGCCACGCGCGACACGGCAGTTGCGAACGCCGCAGAGACGCTCCGTGTCCAACGGCGTGCAGCACTCGCGCGCGTGAAGCAGCAGCGCGAGGCGAGCAGCCAGCTCACGTGGTGGAGTCTCTCCCTGGTTGGCAGGAGAAGCTGTTGAGACATGGGTAGGACGAGGCTGAGGAACTGGCACGACGGATGGGCGGTGCTGGTCGTGGTGCGTGTGCGTAGGACGCGCTGACAGCGACGGCAGGCGCGTGAGCGCAGGCAGCGAGCCGCTGCCAATGGGACTCATGCGAGGCACGCTATGCTGTATCGAAGGCGGGGAGATTGGCGGCTTGCCGGACGGCTGCGGCTGCGAGATTTGCATGCGCAGCAGCATCTCGGCGGAGACTTGGTCTGGGGAGACAGGGGGGTTGCTGGACGATGGCTTGGCCATGGTGGGGGACGTGAAGATGGGACCGAGCGGGTCGGTAGTGGAGATGGAGGCGATGGCGGTACGCTCAACGACTGGGCTGTGAGGCATCTCGCGATGGGGCGAGATGAAAGGGAGGGCGATTCGGAAATGAGCCTTCCAAGCCGGCCGAATCGACCAGCCGTGCGGATCGCTGCTACGTCCCGTGAGGGCTCTTCTACCGCTTTCCGACGTACAGATCAGTTGACTTGACGGACGGCAACTGGCCCACCAACCAGACTAAGCACCCAGCGGCAGAGAGATCAGTTGTGGCAGTAACGGCCAGAGTCTCGCTGTATCTTTCGGTATCGTCAGACAGGACCAGCACACCGCAACGCAAATGATGCTTCTAAAAGTGGCAGATCCGATCCATCTGTCAGGTCGCGTCGCGGGCCAGACTGCGCGTCTGCAACTGCACCATACTAAGGCGTCGAGCCATTTTGCACTCGTGATCTGAGAAGGTCAGTGGGTACCCTTCCAGCTGCAGCTCCGACTTCTGGGTCTCAGCCTGTGACCCACTGGCACAGCCGGCGAGACAGTATCCCCATGGGTCCACGAGGCTTCTCACGTTGAAGGCTGCCGTAGTGTGGTGTGTAATCGTTGAGGTGGCCGGTTCGGCCTCGGTCTCACCAAGATGTTTAAGTGAGACCGTCGTGGAGCCACAGGATCGGGCGGACCACCACGAATTCCACACTGGATGTGTCTGCCCTCTTCTGCGCACAGGGTGATCGTCAGGGAGATGTTGAACCACGTGACTGGATGCTTATCATGAGTCACGCTCGGTCGGTGTAAAGGTGACGGCGCCGCCCAGCGCAGAGGCATGCGGGAAAGGGTCTCTTCAACGAGGCGAAGTGTTGTTGAATGGCCCACAGGATCCATGTACCCACTATCCATCGTGCTGGCAGGGTGAACGCGGTGAATATTTCCACGGCAAAGGATCTGCGGACTGTAGTTTCACTACTGAAGCTCAACAAGGAGACACTCGAGTGTGAGGATACTGGAGTGGCCTCTCTCGGAGAGCCTTATGGGATGCAATTGGCTCTGGGGCATCCGCATGCAGGCTATTTCGGAACTGCTATGGCCGTGACATCCGAATCCGATTTAGATCGTTCTCCACTGGGTCGTCTCTTCCTTATACGATGAGACCATCGCCGACAGTGTCGCTGGCAGGGCTTTAATCGTGCTCTCCATGTCACGGCGGCCGCTCTCGGACCAGCGGCATCTCCTCGTGGAGCTGGAGCTTGATGACTCGGTGCTAGGAGACTCACGCAGCCACCAGCGATGGCACGAGTGTCCAGGAAGTCCTTTTGAACTGAGTCAGCGACGTCGGCAGTCTGACTGTCCGGCTCGCCCTCAGTCGGCGACAGTGCGCCGTACGTCCACAAGTGACCACAAGAACTCCAGTCCGTTCAAGCTGAAGCAAAAAGTACTGAGCAGTCGCTCGCGTGCGGCGCTGGACGTTGAAGTGAGGCCGTCGCAAACCCCATCGAGACGGACGTCGCATTCATCCTCAAGGCAGAGAGATAAGCCCGAGGTGTCCACACCACTGATGCTCATCGCGGATGCTATTCGTCAGAATGTCGACCAACGACATCAACTGCTGATGGAGATTCAGCACGAGCTCCAGCAACTATCTGCTCTCGCGCAGACACGCCATGATGGACACCCGCAAGCGGCGCGGCTCCCGTCCAGCGTCGTTAAAATGCTCAATCGCCTGCGCAGTTTGACGCTATCGATCGTGGAGATGGTGCGCTACTTCCACGAGCAACTCCCTTGTGCCAACCCCAGCGGCGATGCTACGCTGTGGGCTTTGCGGCACGAGTGGCAGGACAGCTTCTCGCGTCTGTGTGCCTCGGATGTGGACTGTTTACTCAGCTACCCACGTGTGGTTTACGTGTTCGAGTCTCTAGGAGCCAATGCACTCAGAAACCCGATGCTTGACGGCGTCTCGCTCGACTCGTCGGAGCTGCTCCTGTGTTCGTGCCAGTCCGCAGGGTCATCAAGTAGCAGCATCACATCGTCGTCTCTCTTTCGACTCATTGTAAGTCGCCTGGAGGCTTTCGCTATTCAAGTTCGTCAGGTGTATCCGTCATGGCAAGTGCTACCACACGACCGCGTCGCTCGCGCGCTGCTGGATCTGCTTGAAAGTGAGACCAAAGCGAACGCCACACGCCTGCTGCCCAGCTACCTACGGTCGGAAACGGACAGGTCGTCGAGGTTCTACACTAGTAGTGCGCGGGTCCAATATGACGAGAGTGAGAACGCTTCGAGCGGACGACGGCGACAGCACGTAGCCTCGTCAGCGTTACTGACGAGCCAAGAGGAGGACGACGACGACGATGGCATCTACGAGGACGAGTCGGAGATGTGGGAGGAGACACGGCACCAAACAGAGCCAAAGAGACCGAGTCAAGGATGGATCGACGTTTCAAAGCCGCAACCGGCACATGTACCAGTGATGACATCTCCACTCAAGGCCACGCCGACGATTGTGCCAAAAGCAACTCCACGAGAAGCAAATGCGTTCACGGTCTCTCCATCTCCGGCTATAGCCGAGCCCAAGGCAGTTCCATCTCCACTACCAGTGGCAAAAGATCCTGTCTCGGGAGCAAAGGGCGCGGCTAAGAAAGCCAAGAAGCTCCAGGAACGATCTATGACAGTCAGCTCCTTCACGCTGTTTCCTCCTCCGTCCGAAGCCAAGCACTTGACTCTTGGTGAACACCTCCACGCTGGGGAAGCGAAAAGAGACAGCGACGACGCTCGACTGCGCGCGACCATCGCCAGCGCCCTCAACAAACTGCCTCAGTTTCCACGCGATAGTTTGGGAATCCTGCCGAACACTGACGCACCGACTGCAGAACTCGCCTCGTCACAACCGTCAGCACACGTGGAAGAAGGTATTCGCCCTATTAACCAAGACACACACGTGAACATCGAGATGGAAGGCAGTCATACTCTACACACTGAAGAGTGTGGTAATAATGGGGAGATAGCGCCCACGTCGCCTGTCGCAATTGAACCCGCAGAGGCAGATCAAGTCGACCACGACGATGGCGATTCCGAAAACGCCTCGGCTCTTTCTCACATCAGTTCGCTGTGTCGTGACGTCCAGGTCGCGGCAATCGATTTGAATCAACGCCTCGATCAATCACGAGTCGACCTAGCGAAGCGATCGACGGCACAGGCCGTATTATCACCAACTACATCTCCACGGTATCAGCTAAGCTCTCGGTATTTGGAGCGTGAACTCAAGATGCTTCGCCGCTGCTTTCGACTGTGGCAAGCAGCGCGTGCTCAACGGCACGAGAGGCTACTGGCGTTGCGTGTTGCGAGTGCAGCTCGTCGAATCGGTCGATTTGCAAGGCACGTGCTTGCAGAAAAACGGGCGGCTGAGCAGCTACAGCAACGCCTGCTGCAAGAGCGCTTGGTCTCACGCATTCAGCGTCAGTGGCGAGTATTTTGGAGCCGTCAGCAAGCGCGAAAACGACAGCAAGCCTTCCATTTGATGCATTGCAGCTACAAGCGGTATCAGTTCTTCACTAGACTCATGCAGCGCCATCGTAGGCGGACGGAGGCTCAGACTACGCTTCTGTTATGGTGGCGACGAGTGAACGCGGCCAAAAAGGAAGAAGAGCGACGTCGAGATGAGCGAGAGCAGCTGAAATACAGGCAGTTGCAGGCAGCGAGGCAGCTGCAGGGCTTCGTCAAGGAGCAAATGCTACGCAGTAAGCTGAACCAGGCGCTGCAGGCAAACCGCAGCTTCATGATGAAGGAGAAACTCAAACAGACGCGAGCGCGGCAGGAAGACGAGAAACGTCTGAAGCTCGAGTCGAAGCGACGAGCAGAGATGCGCGCGGTGATGCAGCAGCCGCTGCGAGAGATGGAGAGCAGGTGGAAAGAAGCTGAAGCTGCCAAAGAGTTGCTGCAAGAGGAGACTGCTAGACGGCAAGAGCGTGAGAAGCTCCAAGCAGCGGAGCTGGAGAGAAAGCTAGCGCGTGCCCGCATCGACCGCTTTCTGGAACGAACGGTACTGAGGAGGCGTCTGCTGGAGGCGACGCGAGCCACCGAGGAGATCGCACGTGCCAAAGCGGAGTTGGAACACGTGCGAGAACTGCTGGAGAGGCGACAGCGCGAGGACCAGACCAAGCATTTACTGCAGGAGCGCATGCTGTGGTGGAAGCTGAACAAGTCGGTTGCGAAGGAGCGCAGTGTTGGGCAGCGGAAGCTCCAGGAGATGGAGGCGAAGTGGAGAGCAGAGCAAGTGGCGATGGACAACAAGATCCACGCTCAAACACTCAAGGCCGTGGCAGAGAAAAGCGTCGCCGAGTTGGTTGGCACTGTGACTGGGGATGTGGTGGAGCAGACATACCAAGCGCGACTACGATCCAAGCGCAGAGAAGCGAGGCAGCTGCGGAAGCGTGCGGCTCGAGAGCGGATCGCTGGGTTCGTGTGGCAGTGCTGGACGAATCACTTGTTGCGGAAGGCACAAAAGAAAGTCTCAGATATGAAGCGACGCCAGCAACAGATAGAGGAGCGTGAGCGTGCTGAGGGCCAAGCTAAGGCACTTGCGCAGGCAAGAGAGAAGCGTGCAGTTAGTGAGCGGACGATCACGTCGTGGCTCACGCGGCAGATGACGCGACAGAAGGAAAAGCAGCGACGACAAGAGGAAGCCACGCGAGTAGATGCTGAACAAGCGAGTGAACGACTACGACTTGAGCTAGAGCAGAACGACAGGCATCGCGAAGAGCTCACGGCTGCCGTGGAGCGAGAACGGCTGCGTTTGGAGGAGGCGACGAGGCAACTGGAAGCGCAACGCGCACAAGAGCGTGAGATGGAACAGTTAGTGCGTGTCCATCTCGTCCACGTCATGATGGAGACCCAGAAAACAGCGGACAGGAAAGCGAGCGAGGCACTCGCGCGTGCTCTTGTCGAGTACGCTGATCGGCGTGCGCAGTTGGAGCTAGCTGCTCGCGTCCGCGCGTTCTTCTTGCGTTTACTTGTGCGTAAACTAACCAAGCACTGGCGTCAGTTCGTGCTACGGAGACTGGCCACGAAGGGCATCACGACCGAGGCGCTGTGGCCCATGGAGAAGCACCGCTCAAGTCGCATGGTGGCCTCGCAGCTCCTGGAAAATGCTGAGGTCGCACTGGAACTCGATCAGAGTCGAGCGATTCGGTTGTTTGAGCTCAAGTGCATCGCCTCCGCACGCAAAGTGCAGCGCTGCTGGCGCGCGTGGAGCCGACAGCTACGTCGGCAGAGAAGACTCCAAGCCAAGGCTGAAGAAGACGCTCTCGTGGCGCAAGTAAAAGGTGGCGTCAAGCCCGTCGCCCCAACCCAAGAAGCACTCGATAGGGCAAGACACAAGCTCACGCGCTGGCTGTTGTGTCACCTTCAAAACAAACGCATCACGTGGCCAGTGAAGACGACTGAAGGTGCATTGTTCGTCGTGGTCTTCCACGGTGGCCGCGCGTGGATTCGCTTCACGTCAACAGTGAACAACCAACGAAGAACGCGCGTGCGTTTTGATCGTGGCGTCACTAGGAAGCTGCTCGTGGCTGCTGAGCCAGCGGTGCACTCGACCAACGAATTGGCGAATTTATTCCACACGCTCATCGAGGACGTGCGTAGCATCGTGATGCATGCCATGGCATCGCCTCGAGCGGTCGAGATGTCTGATGGGTGGCTGGAGATCGGGGACGTGGGCGAGATGGAACTGCCGCAGTTCTGCCATGTCACTCGGCAGCTCACGAAGACACGCTCGATCTTCAAACGCCAACAGCTTCTGGATGCGAAGGCGGCTATCGCGACCACCGGGAGTTGCGCTGCATTATCTTCGACGTGTCTCTCCATCTTCGATGCGGTCGAGTCTGCCTCCGTCGACGACGCGCAGTTCCTTCTCCGGCACGGAGCGGATGTCCACGTACGGGAGCCATGCCATCAGCGAACGGCTCTTCATATGCTGGCGTTCAGCACGGAGCCACTGACGCAGCGGCTTCAGATGCTCCAATTCCTGATGGAACGAGCCAAACTGGATGTGAACGCACGTGACAGCGCAGGTGACACGCCGCTGATGCTATATGCTGCCCACGGATGCGTCGGGTTGATTGAGGCGGTGCTGAAAGCCACGCCAGACTGGTGGCGAGAGACGCCCAGTCACTCGCACGCCAAACACTTCCGGACAGCGATGCACCGTGCCTGCGAGAGGGACCAACCGGAGGCTGCTCTGGTGTTCCAGCGCCATGCGTTGAGGCACGAGACCGACTCTGCGAAGCAACGACAGGTCCTGCTGGATCTGTACGTTTGCGACGGCGCTGGAATGTCTCCACTACACATACTAGCGATGTCTGGTCATACAGAGTGCATTCGGGAGCTCTTGAGTCCGTTGGACGCGGCCAGTCGAAGCGCGTTGCTGTGTATCCACGATGCCAAACGACACTGCACTCCTCTGCACTTGGCTATCGAACACAGCCAAATGGATGCTGTGAAGACGCTTCTCGCACTCGGTGCTGACGTCCATTTGAGCGACATGTGGCAGTGCTCCCCACTCCACTTCGCGTGTCGGTCTCCTCACGCTGAGTCTCTCATCGCTCTGCTTGCAGAGTCATCCTCCATCGACTGGCAGCTTGCTGATGTACGAGGCGACACTGTACTGCATTGGGCGGCAGCCAGCGGCCGCGCTCATGTTGTGAGGCAGTTGCTTGTGCTTGGAGCCGACCCAACGGTACTCAACAACGACTGGGAGACTCCTGCCCAAGTGGCGGCTTTGCGGGGCCACAGCGAGTGCCTGCGACTACTAATGCCAGCGTCTGGACATGCAGCGGACGCTGGTCTCCTTCTACTTCTCGCTCACGCACCCGTACGGGACTTGACGCAGGAGCTGCCATCGCCCAAGTCGTACTGTCATCCGCAGAAAGCCGCACCGAGTGCTCGTGGTGGAGCGAAGAAGGGCGAGTACGATTGGGACGAGATCCACAAGGACGTGCAGCTGGTCGAGGAGAGTGGCCATTTCTCATCCGAGGATGAAGACGAGGAAGAAGGGAAGGCGACGTGGGACTGAAGTCTGCAACGATGGGGTGAATTTTTGAGAATAATGGGATCTTTGGCCTTTGGAAAATTGGGATGTGTTGTCGTGACGGTGCTCTCGGTTTGCTTGGTATGAGGGCGAAGCGAGAGCCTTGCGGTTTGAAGACTCTTGTCTGCAAAGCGGCAAGTATGTAAATCGCGAGGAAGTCAGAGGACGACCTTAGGCTTGCACGCGGCGATGAGCGCTGTCCACAGTGTTGCGCAGCAGCATTGCGACGGTCATCGGGCCGACACCTCCTGGCACGGGCGTGATGGCACCGGCGACTTTGCTGACGGCATCAAAATCCACGTCGCCCACCAGTCGGTAGCCGGCCTTCTTGCTCGGGTCATCCACGGGGTTGATGCCGACGTCGATGACCACGGCGCCTGGCTTGATCCACGCTCCCTGCACGAAGTGAGCACGGCCAATGGCGGCGATGACAATGTCCGCCTCGCGCACACGCGCTGGTAGGTCTTGGGTCTTGGAGTGGCACATCGTCACTGTGGCGTTGCGATGCAGGCACAGAAGCGACACGGGGAGACCGACGATCTGGCTGCGGCCCAGCACCACGATATGCTTGCCTTCGATGGGGATCTGGTGGTGGTCCAGCAGCTCAATGCAGCCTGCAGGCGTGCACGCCACGCTGAAATCCACACGCTCGCGGTTACCGTTGCCGCTCAGCACGGCCTTGCGGGTCGCGAACTGGAACAACGCCGCGTGGTTTTGCGGATGCAGGCCGTCCACATCCTTCTCGGGGTCGATGGACTTGAGAATCGCCTCAGCGTCACAGAACTTTGGCAGTGGCAACTGCACGATCATACCGTCGACGTTGTCGCGTGCGTTCAGCCCTCGGATCGTGTCGTAGATCTCACGCACGACCGCGTCTTCCAGACTCTTCCTCTCCGTTGCATCGAGCCCCGCGGCAGCAGCGTCCAGACCTTCATCCTCAATGCGCTGAAGCTGCTCGGGCAAATCGATCTGCACTTTCCACGACTGCATGCCGACAGCGGCGCTCGTGCGCTGCTTCATGCGCACGTACGTGGCCGAGTCCTTGCGCGTGCCCACGACCACGACGGCCAATCCCACGGCGCGGCCGTGCAGCTCCTTGAACGCCGCGCACGCCGGCGTCAGCTCGTGCTGCTGCAGGTGCTCGCTGGTGGCCTTGCCGTCCAGCAGTCGCGCCGCTCCAGACTGCGCACTCGTCATTGCGGTTTCTGTTCTGTGGTAACAGCTCTTGAGGGAGGTGCTGTGCGGGGCTGCGGCGGTCTGTTGACGAATGTCCGTCCCGCAGGCACGCGTATCCGTCGTCGGAGCTTCGAAGTTCTCAAGTGCCCGTGAATGCGAGCGGATCCCCTTCAGATGCGATATCGGATATGACGGGATACCGATCTCATGGGAATGAGATGCAACCCTACCCACGAAGAGCCATCCGTCGACGAGATCAGATCTGGCAGGTAGAGACCATCATTCATATGGGTACATTAGCTTAGCTTGGTCTGGCACACTGAAACGACACTGTTTGGAAGGATGCCAGTTCCCGCTCTCTCTCCTTGACATGGAGCAACGCAGGAAGATGGAACGTTCCGTGGTTTCCTGACCGCGCCGCTACCATGCAGAGGCGCTGTAGAGTCCACGGGTGACAAGACCGCTGAGCAATGGATTCAGTCGCGTCAGTTTTATTCCAACGGCTTGACCGACTCGCGCTGCTGGCCGTTCCGCTCCGTCTCCACGGACGACGAAGCCGTGCGCATGGCGGATAATGCGACGACTACGGGTTCGCTGGAGGAAGAGCTGCTGCAGAGCGACAAGATGCTCGGTGTGATGATGGCGTGTGCGACGGGGCTCATCACGGTCTGCGGCGCGCTCGTCGTGTATTCCGACCGGCTCGCGTACATGTGGCAGCCTCGTTCGCTGGTGGTGGCGTTGGGACTCGCGACAGGCGGCGTCCTGTTCTTCACGCTTGTCGATCTGCTACCTGTGGCTCAACTGTCACTGGAAGAGTTGATGGAGTCTTGGAACCCGCGTGACGACATCGAGACAGAGACACCCTCCTTGAACGAAGGATACGCGTCCCTGCTACTGGCGGGGGCGTTTGCGATTGGGGTGATCATGGTCTGGGTCATGGACACACTGTGCATGTACTGCGCTCTGCCCACAAAGATGCTGAGCATGTCCAGAAGTACAGCAGGACGTGGTTCTCCAGGCAACTTCCAGACACGCTCACCGACTCGAACGACTGCGAGAGGACAAACGATGGTGATGCACTCGTCTGCTGAGGAACACGTCGCGAAGGAGCTTCTCTACAAGACAGGAACGGCACGCGTTGCAGCGTTTGCCGTGCAAAACATCCCAGGTACGTGGTGTTCACGCTTGAAAACCAAAGCTTGTGGTGATGAGCTCTAATTGTGACGGCTCGTGTGTGTGAAGAGGGCATGGGGCTGTGCATCGCAACCAACCAAAGCAGAACACTCGGGATCCTCTTCGCGTGCGCTGTCTCGTTGCTGAATTTCACTCGTATGTTACATTGGCCTACTACCTGTTGTGCCTCGCACCTGGCATCCCATATTGACTGTTCACTGCGTATTACAGAGGGTATGGCGTTGGCGGGACTTCTCACTCAGGCGTCGGGTGTTCGCTGGCGAGCTGTCCTGTGGTGTGTGCTCGCTGCACTCGCGTTGCCTCTCGGCGGCTTCCTCAGTTGGGCCGTACTGCTGGAGACCGAGCTCGACGCTCTCACGCTGGGAGTGTTTTACGGCGTCACAAGCGGTATTCTTGTGGGCATGTGCCTCACACAGATCCTCACGGTATGCTACAACCTCAAGACGACGAGCGACAACAATCCCGTGACGACCAGCGTGCTTGGAGGTATCGTGTTGCTGGCTGGCATCCGCATGCTGCTCGCGTTTCTTTACGTGTAAGTGTAATGGTAGTAATCGAAGCTACCAGTTTCTGTGTGTGTTTTGTGATGACGCCGTTTACTGAGGGAGTTTGTAGTTTCGTTTTGATTCAATCTCAAAGCTACGTGATGAGCTTACTCGTGGCTATCACGACCATACCAGCGACAATGCCAATCACTGTTCCGTGGGTCTTTCCCACTGCGTAGCTGTGGGTCGTGGGCATGACCTCCTTAACGCCAATACCGATGAGGATGCCTGTCGAAACGCCTGTGAGAATCGCGTGGGCGAGGACATCATTTGTACTGTGGCCGATGAGGAACCACGCTACGAGAGCGCCAAGGAGCTTCCCCACAGGAGAAAGCCAGCACCAAAGCACGCCGCGAATCCGGTAGCCACATGCAAAGTAGATCGATGACGCCAGCGCGATGCCGTCGGGTAGGCTGTGCAAGACGACAGCCACTGTGACAGCGACACCGATGCTCAAATGTCGGACGGCCGCGACGTACAGTGCGAGCCCCTCTGCAGAAACCACGCCAAAGTGTCAGTATCATTTGCACCGAGCCTGGTGGGGGGAGTGGCTGCCACGTACCAGGAGTGTGGTGGAGGATGACAGCTAACACACTCAGCACGGTGCCACGAAGTTGCTGCCTGGAGGCGTGGGCTGAGAACGGCTCGTACGCGCTCGCCGTCGCGGAGATTTCAGGCAGAGCCTGGTCGTAGTAGTGTTGGGAAGTCGACGGATAGAGGTCGTGGCTTTGGCCTGAGGCCGCAAGATCAAGCTGGCTGAATGAGCCTCGGGTGACGACGATGCCACCGGGACGTTGTGCCATGCCTGCCTCGCCGTATCTGTCAGCGACGAGGATGGAGATCCGGTAGATGATCGCGTCAACTGTGTACAACGTGATGATGCCGACGATCATGCTCATGATCGCGAAGAGCTGGCCGAACCCAGCGACCATCGTCGAGTCGAACGTGGCGTCGTCCCGCAGTACGTCGGTGTATCCGTCTTGAGCGTGGCGAAACATATCCATCAGAGCGACAGCGATGAAGACAAAGCTGGAAGAGCTGAAGATGATCACGAGCGGAAGCGGTTGAGCCAGCGATAGGAACATCGTGCTGAAGACCATCGCGCCACCCACGACGAACGCCAGTGACGCGCCACCGACCACCAAGAAGGCCGAGCCGGCCGTCATCCCCATGTCGAGCTGCATACTCGCTGCTGGCGTACTGCGACGAAGTGCAGCGCTCGTGTTATCAACTCAGTGCTAGAGATCAACCACCGACCGTAGAGGCAGCTCACGGGCTGATAGTGCAACACCAGGCGACGATGACGACCTGAGAAGCACGGCGGATATCTGCAGATAGTTTGGCGGATTTCAAGCGAGAGAGCGCGGCTGCTAGGTGGAGATAACGCGGGAGAGCCGGGCTGTACGACTGTGTGCTGGGTGGCCGTAGCTCGTGACTGGGTTTGATTTCCGTGGAAGGAAGCCCGCGGATGTCGTAGTGAGGCACCGCAGAGCCTGCTTGATGCGGTTAGTAGCCAAGTGACTCCACGCAAGAGGCACGCGAGACAGAGACAGCCTCAAGAATCCACTGCAAGGGGCACATCTGAGCTGTCGAGTCTGAGGAACGCACCGCGAACAGTGCGTGCGACTTCCGCTGCCTAATCCCACGGCAGGACACATGAGACACAGCACATCACCACTTAACCAGGATGTGAATGAAGAAGGATCCATCCAGTCACCAAGTGACAGTGCCATTGACAGTGACAGCCCAACCACTGCTCACACGTGAGTCTCGTAGAGACGCCTGGGGAATCCATCCAAACAACCATGGTCTCCGTTGTTGAGCGTCGGTTTGTTGAAGTTCGCTTTAGAAAAGCGCTTTTCTAGATGATCCGCTCGCCATTGGCTATATATCCTCCTAATATCATCCAATCCAGACGCCCGTTCGAGCCACCGGCTCCATTCTGCCACGTGAGACCGTCAACACCTCATTAGCCAAACGTCTCTTGGGCCGCTCCTCCGCGCACGCATCCCTCCGTCCGTGCATCTGCATCCGTCTGACTGCCCACGACCATGGTGCTGTTTGAGTTCGCGCGCTTCTGCTGCCTGGCGCTCACGGACGCCGCTATGCTGCCGGCGCTGCATGTGATGCGCCAGAACCACCGCCACTTCGAGCTGTTTCTGGGCGTGTTCCAGCTCTGCATCTCGTTCCTCTTCAACGTGGCGGAGGCCTTCCATTCGTCGCTCTTCCTCAAGGAGCTCCAGTTGCACTTCATCTCGGACGTGCTGTCCATCGCCTACTTCCTCGTGCTCTGCGTGCACCTCATGGGCTTCCGCGACGAAAACACCAACATCGTGCTGCGCTACGTCGCGTTCGCGTTCTCGTGGCTCATGAAGGCCAAGGACGGATGGGACTCGACAGTCTACGAGGTGCTGCTCGTCGTCTCGTACCTGCTGGGCGTCGCCTACCGCCGCGTGCTGTCGTCGGACAAGTCCATCGCGCCGCTGCAGAAGGCGCACGCCAAGTTCGCGCTCATCTTTCTGCTGCTCGCGGCGCTCGTGGGCTCCGTCCCCATCTACTTCTCCGGCTCGGGCGACGAGCTCAGCATCGGCTTTCTCAAGGGCTGTATGCACGTGCTGGGCGGCGCGGCGTTCTACTACGCGTGGCTGAGCGTGCCGTGTCTCGACTCGAAGAAGACGGACCTCATCCCCACCTACATCTAACACTCAACACTCGAATAGAACTCTGGTGAAAATGGATGACACCTGAGTAGCATGCGATGACATTCGACTACGACTACGTCGTCACACTACTGCTCGTGCTGCTAGCAGACTCGACGAAGTGCTGGTACGTCTTCTGGATGGGGAGGACGTCCACTTCCTGCTGGATCTGCAGGAGATGACAGCAATCTGTGAGTACATTAGCACCAAATGCACCCCTTCACTAGTCTCACTGACCTTCCGTCGTTGAGTCTTCTCAAAGTACTTTGCATAGAGATCCAACTGCACGTGGAGTAGTTCACGAGAAGATGGTGTGCAGCCTGCAGGATGGGCACTAGCGAGTGCTCGCTCGTTTTGGAACAGTGTCAGCAGCGCATAGGCTTCGAGCACAGCAGCGTCCAACTCGCCCGTCTCCAGCTTCGTCGTCTCGCATTTGCTACTTGTGTCCACGCTGCGATTGTCTTCGTCTTGCTCCGGATTCACCTCTTTCTGGCTTTGCTTCTTCTCTTGGGACGTCAAACACTGGTGAAGACGCCGCTTTTCCTCGATCAACTGAGCGTCGCTCCAGCTCGCGTAGCTGAGAACGTGGGCGAAATGGCTCCCCAAGACAAATGGAAGCTCAGTCTTGTCTTCTCTGTTTTCTTGTCGGCCATCGTCCACTGCCTTGTCTACAGTCGGAGCTTTGGCAACCCTCGCTCCACCGCGGTTTGGAGAACCAGTCCCTCCCTTGAGCCCCGGAAACAACACGCTGCGCACTGTGGCTTTGACCAGCGCGTCCACCACACTCACGGCCTTCGACTCCGTGCCCGTCATCGATCAAGCACCGTATTCCTCCAGTGGAATGGCAAGGCTGTCAACCTCAATTGCATCTCCAAAGGTCGCGTCTCTTCCTGAGCAGATCATTTGTTGTCCAGGCCAGGTCTCCCATACAGTATCCATCATCTCGATCAGCGACCATGTCCAAGGCACCCAAGAAAGACGACGTCGCGGTGGGCGCCCTGCGCATTGTGTACCAGGACACGCCCAAGGATCTGGAAGAGCTCATCGTCACGAGCGCCACGAACGCACTGAAGGCCCTGTACAAGGGCGAGAAGAACCACTTCACGGAAGTCGCGCAGCAGATCAAGAAAGAGATCGAAGAGGCCGACGCCGGCGCCTGGCACGTCATCGTAGGCAAGTCCTTCGGGTCGTTCGTCTCCCACGAAGTCAAAAAGTGAGTTGGATGGTGTTGTACAGGACTCGTCGCGGTGTGGCTGATGGTATTGTGGTGTCTCTGTAGGATGCTCTACTTCTTCGTTGGTCAGATCGGGTTCCTGGTCTTCCGACATGGCTGACGGCACACGTGATCGACAGTTGTCCATAATAGCACGTGGCGTTCCATTAACCAGTTCACTACGCGTCCACTTCGAGTACTTCCACTCACTTTATGGATCAACTCGCTTCCTGTGCCGTGATAAATAGGTCGGGAGGACGGGAGTCCACGGTCACGGGAATGGTGGCGGGCTGATGGGAGGGTCGGCGCTGGCGTCGGAAGTGCGCTGCTGGCTGACCTCGTTGTAGTTGTAGCCAAGCGGGTGCATCGGTGTCTGCACTAGCTGCTGTTGTTGGTGCTGCTGGAACTGTTGATACAGCCCTTGGGACTGCTGCGTCTGCTGCGCCATCATCGGATACGAAGTCGGCTGCATGGTCACCGCCTGAGATGGAGTTGGTGCGTGCGTCGGCTGAATGTACTGGCTCTGCTGTTGACGCCTCATTTGGTTCTGCTGCACTGCTCGCTTCAGCGTTTCTCGGATGCCGTTGTGGTACTGCACGAGGCGAACGACTTCGTTTTCTCGCTCTTCTTTAAAGTTTTCGATGGTTTGGCGCTGCGCCTGCATCGAGGTGCTGAGGTGAGTGACGGCGCGATGGAACACCTCAGAACTCATCACGCTGATGTGCTCGAGAGTCGTTTCCATTCGACGATCCATGTCTGCGAGCGTGACTTCGGCTTCAGCGATTTGGTTCGACAACTGGAAGATGCGGCGATAGCCCGCGGCGTGGACCTGAGGAATGTCACCAAGCAGATCGATTCGTAGCAGCTTCACCTTGGAGATGATGGGCTTGGACTGTGCGACCAGGTGGACGACCGTCACGTCGCGCTTGGTGGTCAATTGTCGAAGCCTTTGCTGGGCATTGTCAAGCTGAGCCATCATGCCGTGGGCATTCACGACGCTCCGGTAAGACGCCTGGACGATCTGGCCGTTGATCATCGCGACTTCGTCCTCGGTCAGCGTGATCTGTTGGCTCAACTTGTTCATTCTCTCGAACATGACACTCTCAATCGGGTTTTCCTGCTGCGGAATTCGACCAGCCGCCGACGGGACAGCTACGGTTGTCGGGGACGCAGTTGCTTGTGGAGCTGCAAACGAGTTGTTGACTGCCGGAATCTGCCATGCGTTCGCGTTGTGGCTGTTTGTCAAGTTATTCAATGTAGGCGCAGCGACTGGCGTGGATATTGCCGACGATGCAGAGTTGAATGCATGCGTTTGCTCGGGTGTCGTTCCTCGAGACGTTCCGTTCATGTCCATCGAATTGGAAGGCGGCAGCGATCTGAATTGAGTTGTTGAGGCAGTCAACCCAGTCGGTCTCGACGCGGCCAGTGTCGTCCTGGCGCCAACGATTCGAGACGCTGCCTGGAGCTGCTGGTATCGGGTGGCCATGTCTGAATCAGTGCTGTCCTCATCGATAGTAATGATCTCTGGTGGCTCGTCCGGTCGTTTCCGCTTGAGCGTCGACGCGTTGCCACCCGCCTGAGCCCGCTGACTCTGGGCTGTGGGGGTTGAAGCAGCCGATCCGTTGCTGGGCGTCACGACAAACGGCGCGAGCTGTGGCTCTGCTGCGAGTTGCTGTCTCTGTTCCAACTGCAGCTGGATGATGACGCTTCGAAAGTGCGGCGTCCAGTTGGCGCGTAGCAGCATGTCGCCCGTCGTGCCGTCCAGACTGAACTTCTTGTGGTTCACAGAGCGCTTGACGCCGTCGTGGATGGCGGCAAAGCACTCGGAGCAAAACGACAGGTCGCAGCCAACACACCAGTCGGTCGCGCGCTTCAAGTGGCACTGCGGACAGGCTGCCCACACAGTCAATACACCAGTCAATATCATGAGCGAACGCAGGAGCCACACAGCCACCGAGCAGGTACACACCTTTGAACAATCGCTGGCGGTGGGATCGCGCTTGCGCTGTCGCGTGCATCGCTGGGAAGCACGCCGAACACATCGCCTTGTCTCGGTACCCGCAGCTCTCCTCCATGCAGCACACGCTCGCCAACGCGCGCGACTGGCCGATCACGGAGCAATGCGAACACGAAACGAACTCCTCTTCTACTCCACAATTATACGCAACACAGTCAGCCTCGGCCTTCAGGCCAGTCAATCGTACAGACACAAACGCACCGGTAGGCACGTCGCCAACGTCCTCTGCCAGGCCGTACGCCTTCTTCACAAACGCCGGCAGCTCGCCGTACCACGCGCGTTCATGCTCAAGCGCAGGATGCTCCTTGTGATCTTCCGCCTTCTCTTCTATCTTCTTCTCCGCCGCCATCTCCACATCGTTAGTCGTCGTGGCCGCGTCTTCGGCTTCCTGCATCTTCGTCGGCTCCACCTCTTGGACGGTCGTCGCGCTCTCGGCGTCCGTAGGCTTCTCCGCACTCGCCACCGCACCAGACACCTCCTCCGCCGCTTTATTATATCCATTCAGGACCGCTGGCTTCTCCACAGAAGCCGCCGTGTCCTCCATTGTGACATCCTCTATCTCGGGCACCAACTCCTGCGAACTGTCGTCTGCAGCTAATAATCGGTCGGTTTCGTCGCACGTTTCGAGCACCGGAGGCTTACCCACATGACCAGCATCCTGCACTGTATGTTGGTGCTGTGGTGGCGCCACAGACGCGACTGCAGCGCCGCCGTCCATGGCCGCTTCCTTCATATCCGTTGCCCCGGCGGGTTGCTTTTTCCAGTGAGGTCATTGGATGATGAAGGGTTTGATTAGTGTGGGCCACGTAAACGACACCACGTAAATGGCGCGCAAATGATTTACTGTACATGTTCTCAAAAGTACGAATTTGGATTTTCTTTTCAGCCAATCAGATGTGTTGAGAACAGCAGCTCTTCGATGTGAACTTTCTAGAATGGTCGCAGTGGACGCGGATCTTCCAGTTGCCTCATTACACTTGGCTTGAGTATGGCGTCGCCTTCATACACCCGCCAACATCCACCAACCCCCCACCACTCGGCTCTGTGATCACAGTGAGAACTCATTTTTGGATCGCAAGAAAGAGCGACAACCTCATCACTATCATGGCGGGGGGAGAGAGTCTTCGCGACGAGATTGCGGAGCTGCAGACGCTGCTAGCGCAGGTGAAGACGGTCGGCAACAAGCGCGATCTGCAGCAGCTTCTGGCGACCAAGCAGCAGCATCTCCAGCAGGCCGAGGGCGACGAGGATGTGCGTATGGAGGAGGTCAAGGCCGAGGCCACGCCCGAGCTGCCAAGGCCTGTGCCTGTCAAGGTCAGGGTGCATGCCGCCAAGCCGGAGGATGTGGGAGAAGACATCAACGTGTACACGGAGATCTCCCGCTTCGGCTGGGAGGACGACGGTACGGAGCAATGGTGTGCTTAGATGATGGTGCTGGTCATGGTGGCTCACAGAGCGACTGGTGTTTGTCGAATAGGATACGGTAAGGACAAGGTGACGGTGCACATCATGTCTGGCGTGGATGGCGTCGGTGAGCTGCCGAAGGAGAACGTCACGTGCCACTTCACGAAGGACTCGTTTGACCTGAAGATCTTGGGGCTCAACGGCAAGAACTTCCGCCTGGTGAAGAACCATTTGGACAAGCCGATCGTGCCGAGCAAGAGCTCGTACCGCGTGAAGAAGAACCGCATCGCGATCACGTTGTGGAAGGAAGACAAGAACAACTCGTGGATGAACTTGACGGCGAAGAACCCGACCAAGCAGAACAAGGCGGCTTCAGCCGACCCTGCAGCGGGCATCATGGATATGATGAAGGAGATGTACGAGAGCGGCGACGAGGACATGAAGCGCACGATCGCCAAGGCTTGGAGCGAGAGCCGTGAAAAGCAGACAGCAGGAGGCGGTTTGTAATGGGCGGGGTAGTCTTGCCCACCAATATGCCTCTATTCCTCTTGCACGACTTTGATCTCTTCGACAGCGTCGCCCACAGTGACGACAGCTACCTCCGTCGTCTCTAGCGCCTTCTTGATCTTCTTGAACTCGGCGCTCTTCTTCTGCACCTGGAACGACTCGCACGTCTCACCAGTCTCGTCATTGAGCAATGACAAGTAGCCGTCTGCATCCATATCTAGCACAGTCCATTCGACACGTTCCACTGCAGCAGCTTCGCCGTCAAGCCCCTCAATCTGGAGAGCTCCATCCGGGTCATCACCAACGATGCCGATGAGCTCATTGTACCATTTCAGGAGCCGCTTCTTCTGCTTGGAGCCAAACACGTTGAAAGGCATTGCAAGTCCGTCCTTCACCACCTGAAACGTAGCTTCTAGTAGCTGCTGGGGCTCACTGGTCGTCGCTGGTACTTGCTGCTTGCTGAACGTCACGTACGAGGCGACGGCGTCCACGATCTTCTGCTGCGCGTTGTCACTGAAGCGCTGCGACTGGTTCTTCTGGAGAAAGCGGCTCATGGTGCGCAGCTCCTTGAGCATCTTGCCCATCGTCTGTGGTAGGCGCTGCGCCTCCGATGCGCTCTTGAGCAGCTCCTGGCCATCCTCCCAGAACTTGACGCACCGCGAGTCCATTGCCGTGTGTGTCAAAAGGCAACAATACGATGTCAGTCTAAAGAGCTCACAGCAATTCGCACTTATCCGAGTTCATCGTACTTAGTCGGAGCATAGTGGTAATCCGCTTTGGCGCCATATTTCACATTGATATTGGCTCAAGATGGACGAAGATCTGTATGGCGACCTAGATACGTCCACAAGTGCGCTCGTGAAGACAGAGGCGCTGCAGCAGAAGAAGCGCGTCGAGAGTGAGAATGAGAAGCTGCGCAAGGAATTGGCGGTGCTCCAGCACGAAAACCGGGAGCTGGGCGAACGCAATAAGACACTGGAGACCAACATCTCGTCTCTCTTCGCCACTGCGCAGCACGAGCTGAAGCGCAAGGACGCCGAGATCCAGCGCCTGCGCGAGGAGCTGGAGAGAGGCCGCGACACAGCCAGAGGCACTAACGCGCCGCGTCACAGCCATAGTCAGGACCGTGGTCGAGATCGGGATTTCCAAGCTGGAGGCCGAAGCACGAGGAGCTACGGTCCGCAAGACAGAAGCGGTGGCCATCGACAGTCGCCACCACCACCACCACCACGACCGACGTCTCGAGAGCGATAACCATTTGTAGCCGAAAACTTGCTGGCGCATGAACGAGGATGGTTTGTTTGTCTTAAATAGAGATGGATGGATACATCAATCAATGGGCCGAACATCCATGCTGGACGCACTCTAGCCCGCACTCATACTCCAGCGACACTTGGGCACGTCGCTCGGGAATCCTCCTGATTGGGCAGGTCGCAGGTAGTGGGAATGTACAGATTCGTCGCCGAGGAAGCCATTCACGAGCTCGTGTGGGTGCCATCCTCTGGTCCACCAGCCGAGATCTCATCCGGATCCAAAGGCGGCAGCGCCAACGTCTTCTCCCCATTTGCTGCCTTCAACTGCTGGAGCAGCGTATCCAGGCATCCGACGTCGTACTCGTCCAGCAGGGACGACTCAAAATCTTCCAGCTTCTGCATCACGTGCTGCTCGGCACCCTCACCGAACGAGAAGTGGTCCGAGTCGTTCAGCAGTGGAAGATCTTCGTCGATGAAGTCGAGATCGCTGGCCAGTGTAGCTGCGGCGCTCTTCGCTGCCGTGGTAGTCGTGAGAGCCGAGGCGGTTGATGCTGATGTGGTGGACGACGCTGATGTAGTTGGTGTAGCGGCTGTGTTGGTGAGTTCCATCAAAGCGGATGTGGGAATCGACGACTGAGTGAGGAACGGGAGATCCGACGGAGAAATCCGCGGCACAGACGGGTGTGGCGTGAAGATGCTCAACACGTTACTCGGCGCCTCAGTTGTGGATGGTACTGCATTTGTTGGCGCTGCAGTAGACGACGGGGCATCTCGCACGGGACTGCCGATCTCCTCTACGGATGACGAGCCTGTTTCAAAAATACAACGCGGCCGTCAGTGGCCGCTCGTGCTACAGGAAAAACCGACCAGATCCATTAGATACTCACTAATCTTGAAGAGCTCACCACCGAAGGAGGCATCTGCAGACGGCACTTCGACGAACTTCCGCTTACGGGTGTTGAGGGCCGTCGTGTCGACTGCGGCGGTGGACGAGTTGGGCAGAAGTGCAGGCTCGTCCATGGCGAGGAACCGCAGCACGTCTCTGAATTCCTTGGGGCCGAGTCGGCTGCTGTTGATATAGCTGAAATAAGCACACATTGCAATTCACCAGTGCGTAGGGATATGCAAGAACGCACGGTCGCAATCCACACGTAAGCTTCCTGCTTTCGTACAGTTCGATGCAATGTGCACACTAGATACGTACTCTTCGGTGATGGCTTCGTCTTGGTTGTGGCCGCCCAGCTTGGGCATGGCAGCCTGCTTGCCACGGTAGATCTGGAACAGGATCCACATAATCTTCTTCATCTTTTCCTGCATGATCAGCTGCTTGTCCTTGGCCGCCTCCAGGTGCTTCCACAGCTTCATGTTGTCGCTGCGCACGATCGCGTTGTCGATCTCCAGTTCTCTCAGTCGCTTCTCCATGGTCTCGCTGCGGTTCCGCAGCTCCTTCATCTCCTTCACTAGCTGGTCTGAGATCTCGCGGTGCACCTCTAGTCTGGAGCTCTGGAATCACAAACACACCGAGCGTGTCAGCCAAATTCCCATCCATCTCGCTAGAGCACGACAAGCGACACATCATCTCTGACGCATCTACCTGGATAGCTGTCGCTCTTACGCTCTGTTGCTGCTGCTGTGCCGCGGGACTGGCCGTCGAAACTTTGCGTTTGATGTAGTGCAGCAAGTCCGGGCGGTCGCGCTTGAAGTACGGGTGCTGGAATTCGAGGCGCTTCGAGTCCAGCACGGTCTTGTGGAAGCCGTACAGGTTCAGTTGCCGCACGAACGACGGGAAGTTGCGGTGCTTGAAGAATCGCGGCAGCACCATCGCGACGAACGCCTCCAACTGCGACACAATGATCGTGTCGCCCGTCGCGTTCCAGCCACAGACGTTCGAGAACTCGCTCATGCTGAAGATCTCGAAGGTCTTGGACAGGAACGCCGGCAGCATCACGTGCTTGTTCGGTTGGCTGTCGGCCGCCGTCGCCAGCGTCGTCGTCGTCACGCTGGAC
>JAADVL010000149.1:0-52664 GCA_023334995.1 Pythium sukuiense
CCCCCCCCCCCCCCCCCGCTGGGTGCGAGGGAGGACCTGGCGTCCGTGGGACGCCCTTAAGATCGGCTTGCGACGCTGCCAGGTGTACCGGATGGCACACTGACGGGCGTCTCGTCAACCCTCGGCTCGTCGCCGTTCCAGTGACGAATCACGTCGACTAGGAGCATCCAGCGTCGGTTCATCAGGTTCTTGGCGGCCATCGCGACGACGGCTTGGTTCTCTTGGCGATCCATCCAGACGATCAACGCATCGGTCTGTATCGGGGAGCCAGCAATCTGGAAGTAGAGCGGCACATTGCCCGGCACAAAGACGAGGAACGCCACCAATCGGACCCACTGCTTGACCGCGAGCCTCGGCGGCGCCCGACTTGGGACAGGTTGCGTCGACTGAGCTGTGTGACTTTGAAGCCGTTTCCAGTGGCCGGCCTCCTGGGCCAGTTCCCACTTTGCCTCCAGCTGCGGTTCGGAAGCGATCGACGTCGCCCAGTCCCGACAGAACCGGCGCCCTGGTTCATCAAGGTGTTGCAGCAGCCGATACAGAAACTGGACTCGACCAGCACAGATAATGTGGCGGCCCGCCGTCCAGAGCACGTCAATCTTTAGCTGTGCGATGACAACTTCCGGAGCGAGCGGAGCAACGAGCGCAGCGCGTCCGGTTTGTCGTACAGGGCTTCGCACGCGTGCACTGCCGTCTTCAGGTTCTTCACAATCGCGTACGTGAGCGGATTCTCTTTGGCCTGCCGCCTCACCCATTCTGCATAAGCCACCGCCGTCGCCTTGTCGGTCTTGGCCAGAGCGCGTTTTGCCTGTGCCTCGTGGAGGCGTACTTTCATGAGCGTCAGCAGCAAGGCTTCCTCGTCGACGTTGTTGATGCAGTCGGGACTTTGGATGTAGCTAGCCGGGAGCCGTCGTTCGATGGCGCTGTAACTCAGCCCCGGGTCGGGCTGAGTGGGCAGAATTCCCGACAGCTCCGACTCCACGGGGCCTGGCACGATGCGGAAGCAGCCATGCGCATGGGCTCGTCGCCGTCTGGTTCCTTCGCGTCGGCGGGGTGCTCGCTCGCCACGATGGCGCTGAGCGAGGCGGCGAACGGGGACGTCGGTGTACCAGCATGAGCTTCACTGAGCGGACTGCGGTCGCTTGAGCCGGCGACGCCGTCGCCCGGGTTCCATTCTGAACCCTCCGGGGAAGGCTTAGCGGTGAGAACCAGCGGAAGCTCGGCCTCGATTTGATTTTCCCGTCGGCCCAGGATCATCGCCTCTATGCGGTTGAGTCGACGGAGCATGTCGTCGCGCTTGTCCACACTACCGCTCCAGTCTGCGTAGCACTTGTTTGGGAGACGCGCCGGCGAGAAGTGGGGGTTGGTAGAACCCGCAGGACCGTCAATCCACGTGTGACGACAGAGCAGCACGATGTGGCTAGTGTTCTCGACCTTTGGCATGCCGTTCCACACGCCTCGACGAGCCATGCCGTTGTACTCGACGTACTCGCCCCTTGTGCACTTGAGCATGGACACTGTGTTCACCACGCCGTCATTTTCCTGCCAGTCCTCCGTGAGTTCATGCGTCAGCATCCCTCGACCACCGAGCATGATTCTGTCCGTCCAATCGGTCATCGGCATCGTGGACACGTTCGGATGGTGCACTCGCTCGCCGAAGACGCAAACGGTTCTACTTGGGTGGGAGTCACTGGTCGCGTAGCTGAAGTAGAAGACGTTGCCGAGCGTGGACACCCACGCGTTCTCTTCCTTGGTGCCCTCCGTCGACAGCGACCACGCTGCTAGATCTTTGCACTCTGGATCGAAGATCGCACTGGCGAAAACGCGGTCAAAGTAAGCGTGAAGAGCCTCGTCGTCCGCCTTCACAGACACGCCCCACTGGTCCAGTTTAGCATCGTAAAAGTCGTCGCCCCTCGCACCAGCCATGTCCAAGATGGCGAAGAGTTTGACGATCCGGTTCGTGACGAAGTTGGCGTTTGTCGCCAGCATGTTGTCTGCGAGTCTCGCGCCTTGGTTGGGTGTGGACACCGTGGTCACGGAGTGGACCCAGTCCTTGTCATCCGCGAAGAGGTCGTGGGACTCTGGATCCTCTTCGACAGGAGCACCGTGGCTTCCCTTTGCGAGCAGTTGCGCTAGCATACGGATGGTCTGGCCACCCATGCTGTGGCCGATCAAGTGCACCTTGTTAACCATTCCATCGGCTTCCATCTTGCCCCACCGAGGGTACAGACCTGGAAACTCTCGCTTTGAAAAGGGGCGTGTTTGTGCACAGCGGAGTGGTTCACGCCGTAGTCGACTCGGCCGCCCTTGAGCTGTGCGAACAACTCGCACGCTCAATCCCAGTTGGATGAAAACGGGCCGACGGTGGCAGTGTAGACCGTGTATCCTTGCTTGATGAGCTGCTCTTGGAGATCGTCCTCCATTCCTCCCCAGTACTCGTACCCGGTCACGCCGAGTTCGTCGCGGCCCCAGCCAGTGTAACCGTGGACGAGGATGATAGGGCACTTGTTGCCGCTGACCATGTTGAGCTTGATCGTGTTGGTGCTTGCGGGTTGTTTGATGTCTGGCTGCTGTCGGCAAATCCGGAAATGCAGCCCTTCGCTTCTTCCTCTCAACCACCCGGACGGATCAGTGGAGTGGATGCATTGGGAGAATGGCAGCCACAATGTCGAACGCTACAGTGAGGTCACAGGATTAAGCACCTTATTAACGGAACTAGCCCTTATTTAGTAAATATAATCCAAGATGTAACCATCACATACACGAGACGCTGGTTTTTAGACTCCCAATTATTAATCAAATGCGGGTCTTTCAAATCGACGTCCGCCCATTTACACGCGCCAATCGTCGATTGCCGGTGGTCTTCCCGGCAACAGGATTTCAAATCCACGACAACGAGAATAGTGATGGCACACAATTTCACCATAAAATCGGTGACATAAGCAAGACCAGTAGCATGAGTATGCCCGACATCATCGCCAGCTCAACCCACTATTGAGTTGTCCTTGGAGGAACTTACCAATGCTATCGGCACCAGCACTTGATCTCTACGAGACGAAATCGGTGGCATTCTGTCATTGTGCGCCACAAGTCATTCACTCCTAATTCCGCTGCGTAATCGTAACTGTACCCCATTTTATCAATTTTTGTAACCCTATTTTATTGCATTTCACAACCCCTCCTAAGGACCTCAAAGTCGCGGACAAATATCTCAAATCTCGCAAAACCATACTGACTGTGAAATCAGCAGTAATAATACGACAGACCATCAGGACGAAGCAACTCACGACAGCAGCGCGAAGCGCCAGTCCCATGTTTCCAGAGTGGCCACCAGAGGCCTGTATTAGAGTGACGCATTCGAAACAGCAAATGTAGCCATGTGGTCTCCCAGTCGAAATATACACCTCATTGGTCTCAAACATTGCGTGGTGGATTTCACGGCTCCTGCTCCATGACTGCGATAGGCTTGATGGTCTCGTCGGCCTCCCAGGCTGTCATCGTGATGAGACAGTCGTCGGCGTACTGCTCTTGGTCCGAACGCACCGTCGCCGTTCGTCGCATGGCCGCTTCTGCCGCAGCCTCCGCAGCCACTTCAGCCCGCAGACCCATGAGCGCCAGTGTGAGCTGGTCACACGCCAGTCGCTGCTCGTCGTGGGTCTTCTTGTGGCAGTCGCTGGCTGGATCCGGGTCCACGGGTAACGCGCCCAGCAGCTTGGCGTGGGCGGCGTACACTTTCTTGAGCACGTTGGTGTGGATCGTGAGCCCGACGACCGCGATGTGGTCCATGGGCTCGAGCTTGGGCATGCTGTTCCATACGCCGAGCTCCGACACGCCCGTGAACTCGATGTACGCACCGACTCCGTCCGAGCGCATGGACACCGTGTTCACCACGCCGTCGTTTTCCTGCCACTCCTCTGAGAATCCCATATCAGGCGCGACTCGACTGCCCAAGAAGCCGCCGATGGGCTGCAGCGCGAAGAACATGGTGAGTTTGTTGGTGTGCTGCACACGACGCAGCATGAAGTCCCGCGACGCGTGGGTGTCGCTGGTTGCGTAGCTGAAGTAGTAGACGTCTTCCAGCGTCTCGATCCACGTGGCGTCTTCCTTGGCGCCTGCGGTCGAGAGCGACCAGATACTGATGTCTCGGAAGCCCGGCTTGAAGATGGCGCTGGAGAAGACGCGCTCGAGGTAGTCGGCCAGCGACTCGGCGCTGGCTCGGGGTGAGATGCCCCACTGGTCCAACTTGGCGTCGTAGAAATCGTCAGCAGAGTCGCCGATCACGCCCAGAGACGAGAAGACGCTGAACACCGCCACCTTGACCAGCTCGGCGATCTCCGAGAGCCCGTCCGCGACCAGCGTACCCTCGTTGGGCGTGGCGATGGTCGTGATGGAGTGCACCCAGTCCTTGCCGCCTGCAAACAGCGTGTGCGTCGTCGCCGGCTCCTCCACGGGAGCTCCCTTGCTGCCCTTGGCCAGCAACTGAGCCAGCATGCGGATGGTCTGGCCGCCCATGCTGTGGCCGACCAAATGCACCTTGAGCACCTTGTCATTGGCGTCCGCGTCCCCCCATTGAGGGTACAAGCCTGGGAAAGTACGCCCGTAGCGAGCGTGGCCGTGCGCCCTGCTGTGCGTCTCGCCATAGTCCACTTGTCCGCCCTTGATCTGTGCGTACAGCTCGCAGGCGCGGTCCCAGTTGGACGAGAACGGCCCGACCGTGGCCGTGAAGACCGTGTACCCCTGCGCGCGCAGCAGCTCCTGGAAGTCGCCCTGGATGCCGCCCCAGTACTTGACGCCCAGCAGCTCCTCGCGTCCCCAGCCAGCGAAGCCGTGGACCAGCACGATCGGATACGCGTTGTGCAGCATGCTCTTTCGGTGGCAAGTCGCGTTGTGCGACCTCCTCTTGTCCTCGTAGCTTGTTTCCTTCCACGCTCTGATGGGCTGACCGTCCCACTGTGGGCGAGTGTACCCAACCGCCCGAGGAGCTCCCCACGTGCAGCCAATGGAAGACGCCGCCGCGGCTCCTGAGTTGCAAGAATCAGCGAAGTGAGGACAGTGTACCCGCACCCACTGATTCAAGGCTAACATGGGTACAGTAAATCAAAAATCAAAATCAAACGTAGAGCTCCTGGGGTTACATTCTGTACTCTCACTCTTCTCACTCGACGGGCGGTCGCTTGTGGATCATCTTGAGCGTCGTCTTGCAGTACGTGAAGGCCACTTGGTGGATGGTCGTGGCGTACTGCTTGGCGATGCCGGACGTGGTCTCGAATCGGCCGCCGGCCGTCATCTGAGCCAACGCCGTCGTGATCTCGCTCGCCCTCGCAGTCACGCGATGCTCTTCGTGTGAGTGGCCGTCTACAGGAAGCTCTCGCAGTATCCGCGCGTGCAGCTCATAGAGCGGCATGATGGGGGTGTGGAGCGTCATTCCGATCACGGCCATGTGATCCAGTGGATCCAGAATCGGCATTTGGTTCCATTTGCCTCGTTGAGGGACGCCATCGAAGGCGACAGATTCGCCGATGGCGTCAGTGCTCATTGAAATCGTCGGCACGACGCCGTCGTTGGCCTGCCATTCGGTGGAGAACCCATGCTTGAGGCAGTACGGACCACCGAGAAACTTGGCGAGCGGGTGTAGTGTGAGCAGCATCGTCGCGGCGTTGGGCGCGTGGGTCTCACGTAGCCACTCGTCACACTGTGGCCGCGTGTCGACGTTCGCGTAGCTGAAGTAGTAGATCGACGGCAGTGTCTCCACCCACATATTCTCATCCGCTGCGCCAGGCGTGGACAGCGACCACAGCGCCACGTCACGGAACCCCGGCTTGAAGATGTTGCTGTTCCAGATGCGGCTCCAGTACTGTGTGAAGGACTCCTCGTACTGCCTCGGCTTGACGCCCCACTGGTCCAGTTGCACGTCATGGTACGCGTCCACGATCGACCCCGACAGACCGAAAGCCGAGAACAGACCCACCAGCGAGTTCTTGGCCAGATTCCCAATCTCAGAGAAGCCGTCCGCCAGCAGCGTGCCTTGGTTCGGTGTGGAGATGGTCGTGACGGAGTGGATCCAGTCCGTGGCTCCTGCAAACAGTGGATGCGCCGTCGCGTCCTCCTCGGTCGGAGCGCCTTGGCTTCCTTTGGCCAATAGCTGAGCCAGCATGCGAATGGTCTGACCTCCCATACTGTGGCCTATGAGATGCACCTTGTTTACGGAGCCATCGGCGTTCACCTCGCCCCATTGGGGGTACAGACCCGGGAAAGTGCGGCCATAGCGCGAGTGACCGTGAGCCGCAGCATGGCGTGGTCCGTAGTCCACGCGGCCGCCCTTGATCTGCGCATACAGCTCACACGCGCGGTCCCAGTTGGATGAGAACGGCCCAACCGTGGCTGTGTACACCGCGTGGCCCTGGGCCTTGAGATGCTCCTGGATGTCGCCCTGCGCGCAGCCCCAGTACATGAAGAGCAGCCCTTCGTCGCGTCCCCAACCGCCGAAGCCGTGGACGAGGACGATGGGGAAGCTGTTGAGCGGCGACAGCGCGGCTTGCGGAGGAGACAAGTAGTCGAAGAGCGTCTGCAGGTGGTCCATGGCGACGGATTGGCGAGTGGATCCATCCATGGAAGCTGCACGCGAGAAGCTCACCATCATTCCGACGAGAAGGGCCGCAGCGAATAGGGCTGTTTGAAGCATTTTGATTGGCTGTGTTAAAGCAGATCAGCTTAACAACCAATCAGATTGAGCAAAAGCGAACCCATCCTGCCTGATGAGATCTGATCCGCGTTGCATCAGCGATGTTGGGGGCATGACATCAAAAGGCGAGGCAAACGCTGTGCAGACACGCATCGCGTGACAGCGTGAAGGAATAGCAACCCCTGCAGTACGCGAGAGTCCACAAGTGGCCGCGAAGTGGTCAGAGCCGCCAAAATCGCTTTATTTAACGTTGAAAGTGAAGCGTTTACTGCCGAGAACCCTCGTCGTGTTTGTTCGTCTAGCCGGTGACGACGCGCACGCCAATTTTGGAGACGCTGTGGACGGCCGAGTCGCTGGGCTGCGAGATGAGCATCAAATTGATCGGCACCTGCAGCGTCTGCGAGATCCACTTGACGGTCGCCGGCTCGAACTCTCCCTGCACGTGGATGAAGTCGATGCGCACTGTCGGGTAGATATTGTCAAAGAGCACCACGACCTTCTCGAACTCTGTGCGCGCGGAATCGACCTCGCCGGTCTCCACGTCGTTGCTGCTGGAGACGTGGATCACACGAAGATTGTGGGTCTGCTCGTTCTTGCGCACGTACAGAATGGCCTTGTTGATCAACCTCAAGTCTGGGTGCTTGGCGAAGAACACGATCGGCTGTTCGTTGATACCAAGAATCGCCTTAGCGATCGTGCGCCCGCCACGCGCACCAGTGCTCTTGACAGAGCTAGCGTCGATGCTGGTTGACGACATGTTGATAGTCACATCGTCGCTGACTGCCGGGTAGTCGCTGAAAGTCGAAGATTCGGGCGAGGCATTCTGAGTGGACTTCTCCCTTTGCTGAGACCGCGACGGAAACAGTCTTCTCAGGACGACCAGCGTGGTGTTGAGGATCGCCACGCGCTCGAGCATCACCATCATGATGGTGACCACGGCGATCAAGTAAAGCGCAAACACCATGAGGATCTTCGGGTCTCCGAGCAGGTTGGCAAGGACGCCAGCGACCATGAAGAGAAAGCCCAGAAGACAGGACCACCAAGGCGCGTGCACGTCACGAGGGATCTCCGCTCGCTTGGTCTTGAGCAGCATGCATCCAAATGCGAAGAGCGCCATGAGCGACAGAAACGCGTACGTGTACACGCCGCTGAGCGTCGACGTGTTGGCATCCAGAATCACCATCAGACTCGAAGCCACGAGGAAGAAGAGGACGATGATGTAGTGGCTCGTGCCACGCCACTTGTTCTGCGCCAGGAGAAACGCTGGAAGCACACGGTCACTGGCGAGGCGCCGGCCGAGACCGACGATCCCAACGAACGACGTGAGCACGGCGCCGCTGAGTACAGCGAGAGCGTCGACGGCGATCCAGACCTTGAACCAGTGGCCCAGTACGACCTCGCCCATCTCACCCAAGAGGTAGTCTTTGGATGCGTAGATCGCTTCCATCGGAAGCGTAGCGAGCACGAGGAAGATGAGCACTGTGTTGAAGACCGATGCAAAGAGCCACATGTTGCGCAGCGTCTTGCGGAACACGCCGGGCTGCTGGTCTTCCACGAACTGCGCGGACGTCTCAAAGCCAGTGACGCCGAGCATCGAGCCGCCAAAGCCGAAGAAGATGGCTGTCGCGAAGTTCGAGTCGATGAGGTCGCCAGCGAAGGCGATCTGGGGCAGCTCGCTGTGCATGTTGTCGATGAAGATGCCGGTGTGTTGCAAGGCGTAGACAAGCGACGCCACGATAAGCACAGACAGCACGAGCACGTGGTGCGTGAAGATCACGAGCGCCACACGCGAGCTGTCGGTGATACCGAAGAGGCTCAGCAGCGCAAACGCGAGCAACACAGCGATGTTGGTGGTCAGCACCGGCAGACTCACGACACTCGCGAGGTAGTTGACGCCGGACGACGCAGCCACGACACAGGTCGCGAGGTACGAGATGATGGCGAGCGCGGCTCCGAACGACGCCGTGCGCTTGGACGTCGTGTTCAGTAGCACGTTGTACGAGCCGCCGTTCAAAGGGATAGCAGTCACGGCTTCCTCGTAGATGAAGCGGAAGAAGAAGAGCACCACCCCGACCAGCAGCACGGGCACAGGCGCGAGCTTGCCGGCCTTGGAGGTCACGATGCCGGACGAGAAGAGGCAACTGGACAGCAGGTCGTTTCCACACAGAGCGGAGGCCGGCCACTCGCTGAGCTGCGCCCTCTTGTCGCTGAGCTGCTCGCGAATGACCCACAGCTCCTCGCTGGGCGCTTGCATTTCCGTGCACGAGCCGGCCATGGGCGAGGCCCACGTGGTGCCACGAGGCTTGGCGGCCGCCGGGACGTTCACTTGGATGGAGCGACGTCGCAGCTCTTCGTACGGTGCACTGGGACTCGGGCAGTGGTCGGACATGGTGCTGGCTCGGCTTGGCGTGGCGTGGCTTGAGACGAGACACCACGAGGCGAGGCAGTGGATTGCGGAATGAACCATCCATCCCTCGACAGGCCACCACGCACCATCAGCCAGCCTGTGCTAGGCCGCCCTTGGTCAGGCAGGAGCGCCAAGAGGGAGCCCCCTTGGATCCCTTGATGCGGATTGTACTGGGCAGGCTGACGTGCCAGGCCGCCACATTGGATACACCCAGCGCTCCTGTCAGTGGGCCCATCTCCGTCAAACGTCCGCTTTGGCTTGATGGGCTCGTTGTGGCGGATGATACCCTCTCAGATATGATTGCTACAAGGCACTTCGCCCACCCGCCCATCCCTCCTCACTTCAGACAGAGACAAGACCGCAGTATACTGTCCGCGTATACACGGCACGATGAGCAGCTCCGGCGGGAAGCGTGGATGCATTCGCGACTGTGGATGTTGCAGCAGTCGCGCAGGTGTCGAGATATCCAGCAGAGCTCTTCGGAAGACCTCGCAGCCACGCTGACTGCGTCTAGACCAGCACAGTACTGCGATAGTCACACGAGTCTCAATAGCACACCACGTTGTCTTACGCCCACACACACATCCAACGCATCTCACCGCCACTACATCCACTAAGTTTCTATGTTTCTTCGACGTCTCACAGCCGCGATCGCTCCGCGAGAGAGCGGCTTTGGTTTGCCGTGATGCTCAGACGCAGCATCTCACGACAGACACTCGTGTACAGCTTGTCGGTCGCTCCCTGACTGCACATCGTCTTCACATCGGGCATCGTCTTCATCGTACTCTCGGTCGAGTTGAGCTTGGCCATGGCATCAAGCAGAGCCGTCGTCATCTCCGTCGGGGCTGTCGTCTTCTGCGATGGACTCGTCGTGTTGAGTGCCAATAAGCTCTCAGCCAGCGGGAGATTCTTTAGCAGCTTCACATGGGCATTGTAAAAGCCCTCCACCGGCGTCATGCTGAAGCCCGTCATCGCGAGATGGTCCATGTGTCTGATCGTCGGGTACACGTTCCACTGACCTCTCACTGACGTGCCGTCGAACGCGCGGAACTTGCCCGATGAGTCGTGGCCCATGGAGATCGAGTTCACGAGCCCGTCGTTGGGCTGCCAGTCCGTACTGAAGCCGTGCTCGGGGCCGTAGCGACCGCCGGCCACAACGGAGAACGGCTGCAGGTAGAATTGCATGGACATCATGTTGGGGATGTGGATCGGCTCGCCCTTTTTGTTGGTCGACGCGACTGTGTCCGAGTTGCTCACGCCGTAGTAGTAGACGCTGGGCAGCGTCTCGACCCACTTCGACTCGTTCTTCGCGCCTTCGACAGACAGATCCCACAGACAGATATCTTTAATACCGCTGTGCATGAGCTTGCTGGCGAAGACGCGGTCCACGTACTTGCTCAGCGTCTCGTTGGGCTGCTTGGGCCACACGCCCCAGTGGTCCATTTTGACGTCGTACACGTCTTGCACCGTGCTGCCGCCAATATCCAGCACGCCAAACACACCGAGCAGCAGGTTCTTGAGTAGGTCGGAGTAGTTGAGTAACGCGTCGGACATCAGCGTGCCTTGGTTCGGCGTCGAGACAGTAGTGATGGAGTGGACCCAGTCCTTGCCACCAGCGAAGAGCGACACTGTCGAGTTCACAGACACCTCTGGAGTCGGAGAGCCCGCGCTGCCCTTGGCCAGGAGCTGAGCCAGCATGCGGATGGTCTGGCCGCCCATGCTGTGGCCGATGAGGTGGACTTTGTTGACTCGGCCGTCGGCGCCGATCTCTCCCCACTGGGGATAGAAGCCCGGATACGTCTTGCTGTAGCGTGCGTGGCCGTGGCTCTTGGAGTGGCCCGCTCCGTAGTCGACGCGGCCGCCCTTGATCTGGGCGTAGAGCTCGCACGCGCGGTCCCAGTTGGAGGAAAACGGACCGACTGCGGCAGTGTGGACGACGTGACCTTGGTTCTTGAGCTGTTCCTGGAGATCGCCCTTGAACGCGCCCCAGTATTTGAAGCCAAACATCTCAGTGCGTCCCCATCCGACGATGCCGTGGACGAGAACTACGGGATAGTCGTTGTCGGCGCTCACTGATGCAGCCACAGACAGCAGCACGAGCAGCAGGCAGACGAGGGAAGAGCGCATGATGGTACAGTAAACGAGACCCTCGCTTGAGTTGGTCACACTGACTGCGTGCGGAGGACTGCCGAATCGAGAGTGAGCAAGCCGAAGGTCACGTCACGTTCTTCATCCGCTGCGTCCACAGTGAAGACAGAGACAACAGAAGACAGACAACGAAGGCTGTGGGTTCTGGGTGAGCTTCTGGTCGCCGTGCTTACGGGTCGGCACCTGAAGCTGTGCATCCAGCCACGGGAAAAGGCACGCCATCTGCTCAGACAACTGAATCAGCTCACCATCTTCCACGAGATGTAGCGGAGACCGTCGCACTGCTGAGCGAAGCCACAACGGAGATGCCAGCTGACAGACCAGTGGCTCAAAAGCTCCAGGCTCAGGAGTTGGACGGGGCTACTGCTTACGCCGACGGCACAACCAGCTTGGAAGGGGATCGGCGCAGCAGCTGCCAGCAGCAGTCGACGTCGTGGCTGGTGGCATCGAGCAGCTCACCACGAGCGACCAGCGGCGGAGACATCGCTTCAACGTATCATAATAGCTGCACACAGACCGAGAATCTGTGTGAGAAGGACTCCGTCTCGGCCGCGTACACACGCTTGGATGCCACGGAGACGCGCGCTCTGGTGCTTGGTAAAGGCGCACCTTAGAGCGAAATGGCTACATTGTTTCCCACTAAAACCGTATACCGTGCCTAACTCCACTAAGTACGGTGGTATACCTCTGTGCTAAGTTCGCGCTCTGGATTCCAGCATTGCACGAAAATGGGCGTCGACCGGCGCGACCGCAGCGCGTCGCTGGACAGTCTCGGCCGCCGCAAGCGCCGCAACGACCGCGCGCGCGGCCGAGGCGACTCCTCAGCGTCGTCCTCTTCGTCACGCAGCTCACCGTCGCGCTCCCGTTCGCGCTCGCGACGTACTGACGGCCGTAGTAGTCGCCATCGTGACAGTCGCCGTCGCAGTCGCAGTCGCGAACGAGAGCGAGAGCGAGAGCGAGGAGACAGGGGCCGCCGCCACCGCAGCAGCAGCAGGAGCAGGGACCGCAGCAGGAGTCCACGGCAGCGGCGTGCGCGCTCGCGCTCGCGGTCCGAGGAGCTGAGCAGAGGCGGCCGGGACGACCAGCGAGAGGGCATGACGACTCACGCCGACGCCACGCGCCAGAGCCACGCGTACGATTGGATATGATACTGGAAGATTGGGCTATGGAATGAGACACTGACGGTGGCTGTCTGTAGGGATACGCATCAGGCTCTGATGGAGGCAGCGAGTGAGGCGCCGGCCTCGCAGCTCAGCGAGGAGGAGCAGATGCGCATGATGCTGGGCTTCGGCGGCTTCGACTCGACCAAGGGCAAGGCCGTGGACGACAACCTGCAGGGCGCGGCGCTCGGAGCCTCTCGGAAGGAGGCCAAGCGCGAGTACCGCCAGTACATGAACCGCCGCGGCGGCTTCAACCGCCCGCTCGACCAGAGATAACCAGCATCCCATCTCCAATAGACCGGATTGAGACACACTACCGTATCTAATAACGCACTACTTGGTGTTTTTAGGCGGTGACGAGGACCGCGTGGATGTGACTGAGGCCTTGCGAGGCGGTGTGCCGCGGCTTGCGAGCTGCTGACGTCTCCCGCCGCGCCTCGCCAGTCGCATCTCGTGCTGGGCCTTGGCCTCGGCCTTGCGTCGTGCGTCTTCCTCGCGGCGCAGTCGCTCGGCCTCGAGCCGCTGCTCTTCACTCACGAGCCAGCGCATGTACTCGTCCTCGTACTTCATGAACATGCGCTCGTTGAACTCGCGGTCCAGCTCCTGGCGCTTGAGCTCCGCCAGTCGTGCCAGCTCGGCCTCGACCATGCGCTGCGTGGCCTCCTCCATCTCCATCGCCAAGTTCTCTCGCACCTCACGCTTGAAATCCCGAGCTCGCTTGAGCACGAGCACCTTCTTGTCGTACTGGGCCTGCATGGCTGTGCGTTGGTCCTCCGCGTCCCTCTCTATCTCGTCTCGAAGCTTCTGCGCAGACGCGTCAAAGCGCTCGGACGGCGTCTTCAACCGCAGCTCCTGCTTTTGTGCTGGCGTCAGGATGGCGTGGACGTCGTGGACTTCAGGCCGACGCGCGAGTCCCGACTGAGAAGCCACGTCGAAGCCACGGAAGAGGCTGTCGTGGTCCACGAAGTACTGCGACTGCATCACGTCCCATTCGCGTGCCAGGACTTCTTCTGCATTTGTCACACCCTCGGGTGTATCCATCGGACGGGTGCTGATGATGAGCCGAAGATCTGCCAGCGCTGACGGCAACTGACCGAGACGTCTGTACGCCTGGGCACGCGCCATGAGGATCGCGACGCTCGTGAGTGGCGTTGGCGTCGTTTCGTTAATGGACGAGACAGCAACGACGCAGTCCAGTGCCCGCGAGTACCTGTCGATAGCCTGTGGAAGCTGGAGCGTCTGTGTGAATAAGTGGCCCTGCACGCTGTAAGCCGTCACGAGGTCGGGCTTGGGCAAATGCGGGATCGCGTGGTCCAGATCCTCCAACGCGCCACTCGCTGCTGCTGCTGCTCGCTCACGTGCTTCGGATCGACGCCTCAGTGCGTCTTGGAGCCTCTCATGGTGGTCTGCAATCGTCAGGTCCTCTGTTTGATTGGACACTGGACCACTATCCGTGCTGGGGCTGATCGTCCTCATCTCTGTGGTGCTCCCAGACACCGTCTCGGGTCGCACTCCCTCCATCTCGACCGGCTTCTCCTGATTATCTCCGTTCTTTGTGAAGGGAGAAGACGATTTTGTCGTTGATACTGGTGTTTTGGTCCGGTGCTGAGCAGCTCGCAGTCTCAGCAGAGCAGTCCCGCTGAGCTCTCGTTCACACTCGTCGATACACAACGAGGTCTCGTCAATCACTTCGCGCGCGTGCTTGAGCTACGGAGGCACATTGTCGTCAGTATTTTTCACTCATCACGCACACGTTAGGACTGCAGACGCAATACCTTCATGAAGCGAGTGAGTGCACGCAACAGCAACTGCTGTGGCAGAAGCTGCTTCCTCAGACGCCACAGCGCGACGGCGTCTTCACGCTCAAGCAGGTCGATCGCCATGGTCACGAGCGCTTCCGCTTCGTCGAGGTCCTTCTCGTGGAATCTTTTACGCGCAGCGGCGTACAAATGCTGCGGCTGTGCATCTCGTGTCGCCACTTCGCCATCGGCGTCGGCACAAAACGGATTGTTGGACAAGTCGATGAAGCACGACGGCGAAAGCAAGTCGATGACGGCGGGGCGGGTGATGAGCTGGTTGTTGTTCACGACGAGCGAACGGAGTGATACTGACAGATCCACGATTGATGTTGGCAGCGTCGTGATGGTGTTGAACGCCGAGTCGATATGCTGTAGCTTCTTGAGGATCCCAATAGCGAGAGGAAGCCGCGTGAGCTTGTTGTGGTCGCACTTCAGCTCGATCAACTGTGGCAGCCACGCGATGGACTCGGGAAGCGTGGGACCAAGCAGGTTATGGCTTAGCACCAGCACTCGCAGCGATCGGAGGCTGGAAATCGCGCTCGGAACCGCTCGAAGCCTGTTATAGGAGAGATCCAACCGCACTAGCGCCACGCACGGGGCATCAACGACCTCCATGGGGAATGTGTGCAGCGAGTTCCGCGCGAGATCGAGTTCCTGCAGCGTGGTTTTCATGGCACAACGACGGATATCCACGGGGAAGTCCAAGAGTGAGTTGTCACTGAGACAGAGACGAGTGACTGGTGCTCGACACAGGAAATCGATGCTGTCGAAGGCCACGAGGCCACATTTTGGCGCTGTAAACGACGTGACGCAGGGTAAGAATCGTAGACACATGGCCAGCGACGCGAGGCTTGTGTTACCATCCAAAGAGAGCACCTGCAGGTGTCCCAACGCACCGATTTCTTCCGGAAGATGGTGGATTTGGTTCTCCCGAAGATCGAAATCCACCAACTCTTGGAGGTTCCCCACACTTTCGGGCAGCGCCGTGAGTCGGTTGGTGTCCACTGCCAAGTTCGTGAGCTTGGAGAGCGATCCGATACCGTCCGGTAGACTTGAGAGTGCATTGTGGCCTACACGGAGCTCCTTCAGGGTCTCCAGCTCACAGATCTCGTCGCTGAGCGTGGTCAGGCGGTTGAATGAGAGGTCCAACACGGCCAACGACGCACACTTCTCGATGGATTTGGGCGATTCGCTGAGTCGGTTGTGGCTCAGATCCAGCACTTCGAGCTGTGTGAGCAGCCCGACGCCCACCTGCCACTCGCGAGTGTCTCGCAGCAGCTTGAGGTCGCCTTCGATGAACGGCACTTCCAGCAGCGCGTTCCAGCCGAGATGGAGTTGCTTGAGAGCGCGCAGCTTCCAGATCTTTGGTGAAAACGACGCGATGCGGTTGTGGGACGCGTCCAGAAACGACAGTGTTGCGGTGGTCTGCAGACACGACGGGATCCTAGTGAGTTGGTTGTGGCTGAGGTCGAGGTGCTCGAGGTGGGTGAGGTCCTGGATGCCCGATGGAATGCGCGTGAGCTGGTTGTTCGCCAGCGACAGAGTCCGCAGCGTCGCGATGTTCCAGATGCGCGCCGTGAGCTTCCACGCCTGCAGCCCGCTCAAGTCCAGTGTCTGAGCCCCAGCCACGTCGTCCTCGGCAGCGTCGACGCGCTGTTGAGCTGCCGACCGTGGGAACTTTCGCGTCTTCTTCTTCGTCAGTCGTCCATTGCCTCCGCTGTGACTATCGTCGTCGTCTCCTGCGTCAGCTCCGTCCTCATCGCCATCGTCTTCCACGTTGTTGTCTTGGTTCTCCTCATTATCGAGAAGCCCATCGAAATCCACGTCGTCGTCGTCGTCGTCGTCTCCGTCGTCGTCCCCTGACGCACCCAAGTCGATGCCGAGCCTCTGAGCCAGCCCAGGTGGCGTCCACGACGACGTGCCAGTCCGGCGGTTGGTGTATAGCGTCTGCTCCGTCACGGGGTCTCGCGACGTTTGATATTGCGCTCGCAGAAGTCGAATGACTCGTCTTCGATCGCGGAAGCCACGCAGTCGCGACTGCAGACGCACGACGGCAAACACCATGAACGAAAGGTCTTGTGCATCTTCCTCAGCATCGGGCGTCCATGGCAGCGTCCACGAGGTCTCGCCGGTCTCAATGTGGTAGTAGTACGTGCATTGCGAGGCCTCGTCGAAGGCCTCTTGCCACGACGACGATGACATGAGTTTGCGCGTCAAACTTAGCGATTCGATCCTCGGCCGCGACTTCTCGCGACCGGATACGGCAACGGGAAGAGTCGCGACTCGTAACAGGCAACCTACAAACAAACCCACAATCACACAACCGCACACGTAGCCTCTGGTAGTAATGAGGATCTTGAAGCGACATCTTGGGTCTCTTTCTTTCTCTCTCTCTCTCTCCAGATCTACAAGCGAGGCGTCATGCGGTCGAAGCCACTAGCACAGATGCATGCAGCAGGGTGGTCTAGGCAATTGTTCCATCGCATTTGGTTCGGAAATTAGGAAAAGAACCACTTACTCTCGGCGGACGTAGAACAGCACGTAGGCGCGAGAGGTGATGGCGTCCTGGGCCGACGCCGGCTTGGTGAAGCTGTCGTTGTAGTTGTACCACTTGCCGTTCTCCGGGTTCTTGCCGATCGCCGTGTAGTGACCGCCTCCAAGGCCGCCAGAGTGCTCCGACACTGCAAACAGATCGTACTTGAGCTCGCTGCCTCGCTGCGGGCCGACGACGTAGGCTCCCATGTCCAGTTCCTCGATCGGGAACGACACGAGGGTCGAGATCTTGTCGCGGTACATCGAGAACGAGCTCTGCGAGTATCGGAAGCGCTTGAGCTGGAAGATCAGCACCTTGGGCAGCGAGAACAAGTCGAACTTTTTGAACGCGCGCACATGCTCCTTGCATTTCGGACAGTACCACGTGTCGGTCTTGCCCAGTTGCTCGCGTTCCATGAACTTGGTGATGCAGTTGTCCAACGTCACATCGTCCGAGGACGACGACGAGATCTTGAGCTTGTGCATCGACTCGTGGAGTTCGATCCTCTTGGCCGATTTCTCGTCGTAGCCCTGCTGGTACCCCTTTCGGCTCCACTCCAGCGTGAAGCAGTAGTCCGCCTCATTGGTATTTGGGAGCTGTGCTGCCTCGGGCGTTCGCGGGAAGTCGCCGATCAACTGCCCGGCACCATTAGGATTAGTGACGTGGAGACGGTACGGCAGCGTCTTCTCATCATAGGTCGAGTCGTCAGCCACAAGCCGCGCCACGACCCGCCACACCTTGTCGTGGATCTGCTCGTTTGTGAAACCAGCCTCGATCGAAACCAGCAGCGGCGTGTTGAACAACTCGACTTCGACGCGTCGATGCTTCTGGCTGTAGCCCTCGCCCTCCTGCACGCCATTCGGCTCCATGCGAGCGTCTACTGGCGACGCGACAGGCGCTTGGTGCAGCAAAGCCACGAGCCGCATCGACTTCTTCACCAGACTGCCGTTGCCAAACGACGCGGTGATCGGACGCAAGTTGCTCGAGCAGAACTCGTACTCGGCGACTGGGAACTCGAGCTCGTACACGTGCAGAATGTCGTCATTGAGGTCGTCGATCGCAGTCATGTCTCGAAACACTTTCTTAATGCGGTGGCCACGCACCTCGACGAAAAACAACCGCGAGTCGGGCACGCCGCACAGCTCGCTCAGCTTTCTCTTGACATCGCGGATCACGGCATTCTTCTCCACCCGCACAGCGTACTTCATCGGGATGCTGCCGTTCGCCCAGAACAACTGCACCTTCACGGGAATGCTCTCGTCGCTCGGAATTGGAACCGAGAGGCTCATGAACGGATCGAACGTTGTCGACTCGTTCGCGCACTCGGGGTTGGAGCACGTCACGTGGCTACGCAGCTGGCCCATGAAGTTGTCGACGATCACACTGTCGTTGCGACGCAAGTTCTGCGCCCACTCTTCCGCTGCGACTTCGTCGTCTCCACGGCCGTTACGCTCGACGGGCGCCGTGTACGGCTTCTTCTTGACGCGATTCAAGTCCTCGTGGAGCCCGTCCAGGATGAAGTTCATCACTTCCTGTGAGTCTTGCTGCTGATATCCGGCAAACTGGGGGGCGTACTCGCCGATGACCGACTTGAGTCCGGTCGGAGACACCGTCGCGTACTCGCCGCTCCACATCCGCTTGACCAGCTTCGCAAACTCCCGCGCGATCCTGCCCTTCATTCCCAACGGGTTGTCTTCATTCACGTCCTTCTCGAATAATGGCGGTCCATCGGCCGTAGACGCAAGAAAGTAGTCCTTCAGAGGCTTGGCGTTGTTCAAGCACTGCAGCATGCTGTTCATGAAACAGGTATTGCCCAGGTTCTGCAATCCGACAACGCCGACGTAATCCGGCTTGCCACGTCCATAGTCGTACGAGTAGTCTCGGCTCTTGACGTAGCTTGGTCGGGCCGTGACAATGCTTGTGGAGCTGGCAGGTGCTGCGTTCACGGCCTTATGCGTACCAGGTCGACACAGCATCTCGTCCTGGGCGTCCATCCACTTCTCTCGAACTCCATCTTTGATCTGGATCCGCAGCGTCTCCTCGTGATCCTCGTCTCCTTCCACACGCTCGACCTTGATCACCTTGGCGTTGCGCCACTCTGGATACGAACGACCAGGAATCGGAGCGCCGACTTGGACGTCGTCGCCGACGGACAAGGCTCGCCAGTTTGGCACTACCGAGTGGAGTGGCGCCAGGCGGTCTGACATGCGGTCGAGCCACTCGTCCCACTTGGATGTCCACCCGCGAAAATGCACTTTGACGCGATCGGCTTCGACCTCCGTGACGCGAGACTCGTACCACTTCTTGTCTGTATCCATGGCATCCACGAGCTGCTCGCGCTGGAGTTGCATGCGCCAGAGGTTGCTGAGGATGTCGCTGTAGAAGCGGCCAACGCGCCAGTCTTTGGTCGAAATCTCCATGTCATCGGCATCCGCAGGAAGAGGTCGGAAGCGAGACTCCACCAGCAGGTAGTGGAACCGCTCGTCGCCGTCCTTGTAATCGCGTGGCTCAAGCTCCAGGCTCGCGAGCGTGGTAGTCGCTTCGTCCATGTGCTTTCCGATCGCTGCCTCCAGCGGCGTCCACGGCGCGTTGTCCGTCACGCGGTACGACACTTGCATCTCGCTGTTCACATCACGGGTCGACAGGTCTGGGAAGAACTCGTTCAGCCGCGGCAGCAGCGCGCGCTGGATCTGGGACATGATGTCCAGCACGGACGCGGTCTCGCCGATCACCATCGTAAACTGCTTGGATACGCCGTTGTCGTCCTCCTCCACGGAACTCGGCTCCTCCATGCCGCTGCGCCAGTACAACAACTGCAAGAAGCACGTGGGTCAGATCCAATCATTAACGACCACTAATGCCGGCGTCACGCACCTTGAACAGCGTCGGGTACACGTCCACGCGCAGCTTGTGGGAGTCGCCGACGGCCACGACGACGCGCTCGATTTCCCAGTCGAAGCCAAACTCGTGCGACAGGCGGCTCCACACGCGCTGGCTCACGAGTCGGTAGTCGCGCTCCTCGGCCAGCAGCGGCCGCAGCACGACGCTGCGGCGCGTGCTGTTGGCCTCGTCCACGAGCGGCGCATTGTGAACCGTGCCGCCTTTCTCGCTAGTGTTTGTCTGGTCAATCATGTCCACGTCGACATCGTCACCATTAGTGTTGGCGTTGGCGGTTTGGAAATCGTTGGAAATATTGCCGTTGGAATCGTTGGCGTTGGAATCGTGGGACGACGGAAACGCCGCAGCCCACCACTGCGTGGACACCAGATACCACGACTCGCCCTCCACGAGACGGTCCTCGCGCAGCCACCGCTCCAGTTCTTCGCGCTGCAGCGTCATGATGCCCCTCCTCTCCGCGGCTTCGTCTGGATCTCCTCACGCTTCAGCTACGGGGTACACTGGGTTATGCCACGACAGCAACCGACCCGAACGGCCACAATTCGGAATATCGCAAATTACGCAAATAGACATCATCCGCACTTTCAGCCAATCACACACAGGAAACCAGACGAGACATCATGGGAAAATGAAGATGAACCACCACAATGAAAATGCGCCGGAGCGTCACGGCATGCCATCTTCAAGCTTAATGGAATGAGAACTGTAGCGATGAGAAGAGAGAGAGAGCGTAGCACCATGAGCCTTCTACTCGTTGGCCGCGTTGTTGTCCTGCTTGACGCTGAGCGTGCGCATCTGGCGCACGAGGTCGAGCTCCTCGCGTAGCTCTTCAACTTGGTTGGTCATCTGCTCGCCACTCGCCTCTCCTTCGTCTCCGTCGCTCGCTTGCGGCTCCTCTTCTTCGCCACTGAGACGCGCTAGCTTGCGCTTCTCCTCGCTGAGCATCGCGCGCAGCTCCGCCTCACTGGTGATCGCGAGCGCGATGCGCGTCTGGTACGCGTCCAGCTTGTTCACGTGGCTGGCGACGCGCTGCTGCAGCAGAGCGACCAGCGCCGCGTCATCCTGCGCATTCGCATTCTCGATGCGGGTCCTCACAGCTGCGATGCGCTGCTGCTCGTTGACGGCGCGCGCCTGGCAGAGCTCGCGGTCGTTGGCCTTGAGCGCCAGCACGGCCTGGATGAGCGCCGCCTTCTCCTCGCGCAGAGAGCGCAGCGCGTCCTTGCAGTCGGCCACAGCAGTCGCGACGGAGGTTGATGTGGTAGCAGTCATGACGAGGTGGTAGTGGTGGTTTGGAGATGGTTGCCGTTGGTGGAAGATCGCAGAGTGAGTGGCGGGTGCACTGGGCGGGAAGAATACTGGAAGTACTGAGAGACAGACAGCGTACTGTACTTTCTCGTCAGTTCAACGACCTGGAAGCTGGTTTTCCTAAATGGTAGCGAGTTCGTCTACATCCACGAGCTCCGTAGCCTAGAAGTGTAATGCTCTTCGGTGTACTAATTGTGTCGATGTCACATGGCATACGCTGGCGACGCGACGCCGTTGGAGTCGGCCTTGCGCTGGTGTTGCTGTTGCTGCTGCAGCATTTGCCGCTGTGTCTTGACGACGTCTGCGATGCGGTTCTCGCTGATCGTAAGTCGTTCTTCCAGCACCGTGAGCGTGTTTGTGATGATCTCTAGCTGCCCGACGATGTGCTGTAGTGTGCCCGCGAGATCCTCCGTCATCGTTGCACCGCCAGCTCCGTTACTACTCTCAGCACTTCGTCCGTTCGATCGCTCATGGGCGGGACTGGGTGCTCGTACATCGTGGCCTGGGAGCACTGGCTTGAGATGGTGTGGCGCGGGAGGGGCAGTCGATGGCGTCGGTGGCGGGGAGACCACCGACGCTGCTACCGGAGGATTCTTCGCTGTCACGACAGGAGGAGACGCGAAGCCGTTGCGATCCAGCGTCGGCGACTTTGGAGGCGATGGCTGCGACGTTGATGCCCCCACGTGATCGTACAGAGGCACTGGAGTGGCTGTTGTAGAGGCCTTCGGAGGAGCACCCACAGGCCGAGATGCGAAGCCATTTGATAGAGAGCTCGCTGATGAGAGTCGCTGGGTCCGCACTGATGCCGACGGCTCCACGTCCACGTTCAGACACTTGTCCATGTCAGCTTCCCACACCATCACGAACGAATCCACGGATCCCGACGCAATAAACTTGTTATCAGCAGAGAACTCGGCGCAGTTGACGGCGCCGTCGTGGCCGTGGAGCGTGTACAACACCTGTCCTTCGCGCACGTCCCAGATCTTGATGGTCTGGTCGTTGGACGTCGAGAGCATGTAGTTTCCTGTCGGGTGGAACGCGATTCTCGTGACGTTGGCGTCGTGCGCTCGGTAGTGATGCACCAGTCGCGCCGACCGCGTGTCCCACATGTTGATGGTGCGGTCGTAGCTGCAGGACGCGATGGTGGTGCCGTCCGGATGGAAGCGCACGCAGTTGACGATGCCTGCGTGCTCGTAGAACGTGTGCAGACACACGCGCTTCTCCTTGTCCCACAACTTGACCGTCTTGTCGTCGCTGGCCGACGCGACCTGGTGCGCGTCGGGCGAGAACCGCGCGCTGCGCACCCAGTTGCTGTGGCCCGTGAGCGAGCACTGGAAGCGCCGCGTGGGCAGCGACCACACCTTGATGGACATGTCATCCGACGCCGTGAGCAGCTCCTTGGAGCAGTACGAGAAGCTCACGCTGCGCACGGCGCCGGCGTGCGCCTTGATCGTGACCGAGTCGCCCTTGACCGTGGGCGTCCAGAGCCGCACGGTGCGGTCCTGCGAGGCCGAGGCCAGCAGGTCGCCCGTAGGCGAGAAGTTGACGTCGTACACGGGCCCCTTGTGGCCGAAATACCGATATGCGCGCAGCTGCGGACGGAAGTTCCAGACCATGACGGAGCAGTCGAGCGCCGCCGACGCGAGCTGCTGCATGTTCGGGTGGAAGCTCACGGACGACACCGCCGACTTGTGGCCGCGGAACGTGCGCTCCAGCGACGGGTTCTCCATGGCGCTGGACGAGGAGATAAGGAAGATACAGGAGATGAGATGAGATGGGATGCCCTTTAGCAGTTGCCGCCGCGCTTTGGGTTTCCGACCCCCGCGCTGGTGTTGGCGACGCTTTGGTTTTGAATCGGAGGTTGCGTGAATGTCGCACGAAGGTTGCTTGAAGGGGGATGTCGCACGAAGGTAGACCTTGTATCCTGTTGAACAGTTGAAGTGGACGGAAGATTCAGGAAGAACATGGAGGATCAATCACATGGGAGGCACTGGAGATGCCTATGTATTCGTGGTTACTGTGAGAAGACTCATCTTCACAACGCATGCAGCGTGGGTAGACAGCGACGCCGCCTACTTCTTGGCGGCGAGGAAGCGCTCCTCGACGTTCTTCCAGTTGACCACCTTCCAAATCTCCTTGAGGTAGTCCGGGCGCACGTTCTTGTACTGCAGGTAGTACGCGTGCTCCCACACGTCGACACTGTTTCACACAAGCACCACAATCAGTACGAGCCCATACACACAGCTAGAAGCACGAGAGAGCTCACCCAAGAAGAGGCACGAGGCCGACGGTGGAGAGAGGGTCCTGGTTGGCGAGCGTGGCGATCACGACGCGCTTCTGCTCCGGCGAGTAGCCCAGCCAGCCCCAGCCCGAGCCCTGCACAGCCGCGGTCTTGGCGGAGAAGGTCTTCTTGAAGTCCTCGAAGTTGCCGAACTCCTTCTCGATGGCCTTGAGCAGGTCGCCCTCCGGCTCGCCGCCGCCGCCCTGCTTTGGAGGCGCCAGGTTGGTCCAGAAGATCGAGTGGTTGATGTGGCCGCCGCCGTTGAACTTGAGTGCCGGCTGCAGCGCGATGAGCTTGGCGTGGTCGCCCTTGTGCTCGGCCTCGGCGTACTGCTCGAGCGCCACGTTGTAGTTGGTCACGTACGCCTGGTGGTGCTTCTGGTGGTGGAGCGTCATGATCTCGCCCGAGATCACCGGCTCCAACGCACCGAAGTCGTACTCAAGGTCCGGCAGCTTGACGGTCGCGATGCCGCGCGAGGCCACGGAGGCCACAGCGCGCTGCTGCTGCTTCACCACACGCTTCATCATCACCACGGCCATTGTTCTCGAACTTGCGGATTGGAATTGAATCAAAGGATCTCGCCGGCGTGCGGTTCACGGCCGACGTGATTGTTCAACGAGACTGTTTCAAACACTACCGTGTTTTAAACAGCCGGTGTCAAGAAGGTTCCTAACTGTTGTTGGGTATTGGAACATGATGTGGACCACATTTCCATGCCACACCAAATTGGTGTGCAGGTTGCAGGTGCGGGAAGATCTCATCTCGTGTGGCACCAGAATGGAAGTTCAACAGGATCCGACTGATGGAAGCTGAAGCCAAACTGAAGCACGTGATGACTGCGAGGTCAGCGCTCGACAGATCTGCAGAAGGCGGCGAGTACTGTACTGACTTCAGTTTCTTTCAAGCTATTGTTGATTGCCAATGGAGGTACTGTACCTTAGGTACTGTAGGTGATGACTCCAGTCGAAGCCACGCCTCAGCCTCGTGAGCTCTTCGATTGGCATCTGGATGATTGCTTTCCTTGACGCTGCGCTTGGTCGGATCTTCAACTGCGCCTGCGCTTTGCGCGTCCGGCGTCCGGCGTCCGGTGTCGGAAGCCAAGCGGCGTGAGGGCGGACGATCATGTCCCTGGACATCAAGAGCTCTTTTCTTCACGAGTGCATGGCATGCTCATGAAGCAGACGCTCTCTCTTCGCCCAACTTCAAGACTCGGTTTAGTGGTCACCGCATCAGTGACGTTGGTATTCTCCCTATTATTTGCAGGCACGTTTGGTCACTAAAAAGAGGTGAGATCGGAGTCTCAGCCACCCGAAGAGAAACCGGTTGATGCCCATCCTCCGTCATCACCGCGATCTTTTCACCGGAACCGCATGCGTGAACTGTCCAGAGACGCGGCCCCCATGAGCTGCTGAGCTGCTGAGTCTCCACACCACCACCGATGGCACTGCCACTGCCAACTGACTGCCAGGGTGGCACCCCTGGCACCCGTCCTCCTCCCCTGTACTGTAGTCGACTTGGAAGACACCCTTCCATCCAGCGTCCCTATCATTCCGCGATTCGCCCAGCTCAACGCACCACCAGCATCTCCCTCCTTCACAAGCCTGAGCCATGCGTGCGGTGCTGGCCTTCCTGCTGCTGATGCTAACCACGCTGTGCGTGCGAGCCGACAACTCGTACCCCGTCGTCCTTGTCCACGGCTTCTCTGGCTGGGGCCGCGACGAGCTCCTGGGCTTTAAGTACTGGGGAGGACTCCAGGGCGACCTCCAAGAGCAGCTCAAGGCGCAGGGATACACGGTGTACACTGCGGCAGTTGGCCCGTTCTCCTCCAACTGGGACCGTGCCTGTGAGCTGTACGCGCAGATCAAGGGCGGACAAGTGGACTACGGTCTCAACCACGCCACGAAGCACGGCCACGCTCGCTACGGACGCACCTTCCCGGGTCTATACCCTCAATGGGGCCAAGTGGGGGCCGATGGCAAGGTCAACAAGATCCACCTCTTCGGCCACAGCATGGGCGGCCAGACCATCCGCATGCTGGCTCAGTTGCTCGCCAAGGGAAGTGCCGGGTCTCCGACTGTGGAGGCTACCTCGACGCACCCACTGTTCGCCGGTGGTAAGGACTGGGTGCACTCCATCACGACGCTGTCGTCGCCGAACCAAGGCACGCTGCTGGGCGACGGCTTCTCCGAGATCGGAGACCTGGTCAAGAACCTGGTGGTCGGCGTCTTCTCCGTGCTGGGCGTCGGAGGCGACGTGACGCAAAGCGTGTACGACGCCAAGCTGGACCAGTGGGGCATCGCCACCAAGAAGTCCACGGAGACTCTGTCGGCGTACGTGAGCCGCATCTTCGACAGCGGACTCTTCAAGCCGGGGTTTAAGGACATCTGCCTTTGGTCTCTGTCCACTGGTGGAGCCAAGGAGGAGGCCACGTGGGTGCAGACGTTGCCCAACGTGTACTACTACAGCTACAGCAACGTGGACACGTACTCGTGGCGTGACCTTCTGCTTCGCAAAATCGATCTGCCGAACGCCCTGACGATGCTGTTGCCACTGCAGCCACTGGGTACGTTCCTGGGCGGCCGCTACGGCCCGAACAACGGCTTCAGCACGGACTGGCAGCCCAACGATGGCGTGGTCAACACGATCTCCATGACAAAGGACTCTGTGGGCAAGTCGCGTACGTTCGACGGCACCACGCTCATTGGCCAGTGGAACCTCCTGCCGTCGCTCACGTACATGGACCACCTCGCAGTGATCGGCGTGACGCTCCACACGCAGGTCAAGGACTTCTACTTGGCCCACGCCAAGCTGCTCAAGAGCCTTCCCGTCGCCAGCAGCTCCTCGCGCAATCTGGCGACCACGACGCCGGTCGCAGCACCAGCAGAGACGGTCTACAGTCTCATGAACGCTGTCTCGAGCCTCAACCAGGCCGCCAGCAGCATGCAGACCAAGGCTGAACTGCAGGCATTGTGCCAGAAGCAGGCGTCCAACGCGTACGCGCTACGCTACTGCCTGTCGATGTTGAGCCAGAACACGACGACCACGCGCCGCTCGCTGCGCGGCTGAGAAATACTGGTGTGTTTGCGTGCCAGCAGTAGTAGTCGTAGTAGTAGTCGTAGTAGTGGCAGTATCAATAACAGTAATGTGAGCATCTCATGCATACCAGTGTCATCGGAATCGATGATTCATTCTCACCAATCCCTCACGGTAGTGGCATCGCGCTGATGTCCCAGACGCTGACAGCGAGGAGCTGCTGGTTGTGGAGCTGGTAGAGCTGCAGCTTCTCGGCGTTGACCACGCAACGGATACTCGCATGCGTGGCTGGCTCCTCACTGGAAAAGATACGGAACGCCATCACACGCAGACCAAACGGCTGCCTTCGGATCCCCACCACCGCGAGCAGCACGAACACCAGCCAGTCTTTCAGTGGGATCACGAACGTATCGCCGAACACCACATACCCGAGTCGCACCAACTCGTACGCATTCATGTAGCGGTGTGGCTCGTTGATACCATGCAGATACATGGACGACAGACCGAGGCCGCCGCTTTCACTGGCTCGGACACCAAGTGAGCGCTCGATGGCCGTGGTGACGGGGACGCGTGTCTTGCTTTCAGTGCTGCTGCTGCTTGAACTGTCGCCAGTACGTGCTGAAGCCCACGGCTGCTTCCTGACGCTTGTGGAGAAGAGAAGCGGCAGGAGATTGACAGCCAACACGGCCAGTTTGAAGGCAAAGATGGAGTGCACCTTCCCGTTGAGTCGGAACGCGGCGTCAGTCGTGAAGAGATCCACGAGTCGCAGCTTCTCGTACTCGTGGGAGGTCGTCACCGTCGCCATGGGTCCATCAAACTCATACAAACCGCCATTGGCGAGTGTCCGTCGAAGTCGATGGAGGAGACACAGCGTGAGCAGTGACAGACCGAACAGCGCGTCGCTCATTCGTCGATTGAGAAGCTTGGCGACGAGATTCAACACCCTGTAGTAGAACAGCATCACCTCGGCGAGCGCTGGGTAAATCGCGAACCAGGCCTCTCCAAAAGAGCGCTGCTCGCCTTCGAACTGGCAACCAGCAGTGAAGAAGCCTGCCAAGGCGGCGGCCAGTCGTGGCAGCAGAATCGCCGGGAGAGACTCGAAGCCGCGAGAACAGGAGAGACAGCCAATGCCCGTGAAGAACACAGCGCGGCCGCGGCTGTGACCGTGGCGGTAGGCGTTGAAGAGGGCGAAACTCGCAGCCAGCAACCTCAGCAGCAGGATGACCACGCTCGTGTTCGAGATCCACGTGGCCAGGTCGTAGCGACTACGTGCCGTGCTCGCCTGGAACGCTTCGTACAGGAACACGCCATAGCGCGAGCCGTTGGAAATAGCGATGGAGTTGACCCACAGAGGCTGGTCAGTGTTCGAGAACTTGGTCCCCCACCACTCCGTCACTGCTGTCGAGTGACATTGAGTATGCGACTGCATGGAGTCCACTTCCCCTCCAGTGAGTAGATTGAAGTAGCGTCCTGGGGCAAAGACGCGATTTGGAGCGTTGACAGAGCTAGACACGTCCGCGTACCACTTCATTCCTGTCGCCGGATCTCGAGCCAGCCATTCCACCACGTCGCGCCTCCGGCTGGTGAGATGCCGAGCCACTATCGTTTTGGCCTCACCATCGTTTTGGCCTCGCGTTCGCTCCGATTTGTGATGTCGAGCCACGCGCCTGAGGCCGTGACAGAATCAAATTGGCCGCTGAGATGGAACACGCACGCACTGCCGTCGACGGCTGGCATGGCGTACCGAGCGAAGATGGCGTTGTCCCAGTAGGGGAGGACGATCACGGGCAACGAGTTCACAATTGCGATGGTCTCACTTGTACTGATGCCGTCCAGCACGTGGAGGTCGGAGTTTGTGTCGACGACGTTGAAGCCAGCGGCTCGACAGGCCCTGGCGATCGGCTGTAGCATCGCGGAGATCCCGTCGCACGCTAGTTCGTAGCGCTGGGCGGTTGCTTCGAGCAATCGGACCTCGTGTCTCGGGACGATGCGGTAGCCACTGGCAGAGGTACCAGTTGTATCCACGACTCGTGTTCTGGACGATTGTGAGGAAAGCAGCGCGCTGAGCTGCTTGGGTCGATACAGGAGTCCCTGTTGCATGCACACTAGACTGCGGTCACTGTATGGCTCGTCGTTGAATCCACCGATCGCGGACGGGCCGTTCGTCGGGGGTTGGCTGTACATCGCGTACTGATTCGTGGTTTGCGAGTCCCAGACGATGCACGCGAACTGCGAGAGCACCAGTGTGGCCACGAGCGCCCACGTGAGCCAGTGGCTCAGCGCTGCTGCTATCTGTCGGAGAGTGAGTCGCTCGGGACGACTGCGTGCTGTGAGTTGACGTGGTGGCTACTTGTGAGGTGGCACGTCAATGGATGGGATTGACAGAGTCACCACGTGGCCCCCGCTGGTACTCGGTCCGATAGCGATTGCCCCCGGGACGACGGTCGCTGAGGCGAAGACCATAGCTGTTCCGATGTGACTGCGACTGACGCACTTGTCTGCTGACTGAGTCGAATGGCGGGCACGTTGTGGTGAGACCGACGGTCGAACACGCAAATAGCACTCTCTATCAGCCCGTGTAGCGTTGGAAGCTATTTGGGGGATCGATCTTTGCACTCGAGCTTGTTCTGTCACTTGAAAATACCATGGGTGGATACTTGCCTTGTCCCACCTCCGTCACACTCTGTCACAGGTCGAGTCCCCAACTGTCACTTGAAGTGACAGGTGACAGTTGGGGGTCCGAGCTGTGCTGTGGCTTCAGCTTGACGGTCTCACTTCGGAATTTGCTGGTCGGTCACTCACGATGGGGGCCTCTGGGGTCAAAACGTGGCGAGAGGAGCTCCATGACGGCCAGTACATTGACGCGATGGACAAAGCGAAGACGTGGTGCGAGGCTGTGGTGATCAAGCAATCAGTGAAGAAAGTCCTCATCCACTTCTGTGGCTGGGGGGCAGCGTACAACGAGTGGCTTGATCGCGACTCGGATCGGCTGGCTCCTGCGTATACCCAAGTCAAGAACTGGCGGGTGTTCCACAGAGATGACGCCATCCAAGTCGGCACAGTGATGTCGGGCAAAAAGACGCCAGTCTGGAGCAACGCGACTGTCAGACAAGTGCGCTATGGCGACAAGAAGAATAGCGGCGTACCTGCCCAGGTTCAAGTGGAGCTGGACGATCTGGGTGAAAAGCGCTGGGTGGACGCACAAGACGACTTGCTGTGTCCAGCGGGGACTCACAATGTTGCGCAGGTCCGCGATGGGAAGAAGACGTCTCCAGTGAAGACGGTCAAGACGAACAGAGCCACAACGAAGCGGAAGCGACTCGTCAGCCAGGTCCGATCTGACAGCGACGACGACGACGAGGAGGAAGACATTGGCGAGGTGATGGCCAAGAAGACTCGGACATGGTCCAACTCGCTGCAGGTTGGTTCGCTCCTGGAGGTTGCGGACGACGACATCAAGCAGTGGTACGAAGCGCGCGTGGTCTGCGAACGCCCCGACAAGATCAGTGTTCGCTTCCGTGGGTGGCCGTGGAGATACGACGAGTGGGTGGAGAGGAGCAGCAAACGACTCGCTCCAGCGTACACGCACCTCGGCAATTGGCGGGCGTTTGATTCGTTTGGCTACGTGCAGATTGGGTTTCGCAAGAGCGCCAACGAGGACACGGCGAGCCACTGGGTTCTTGGTCACGTGGTGCGGAAATTCAAGAATCCGGCGACGCGCGTCGTCGGTCGCGTGGATATCAAGTGGACGGAAGATGATGGAACCGAGCGAAGCGAGATACGCGATACAGACGACGATTTTCTGGCTCCCGACGGTGTTCAAACATACCCGCCACCGCAACCGCCGGCAGAATCAAGTGATTCCGACTCTGGTGGTGAGCGCGATGATGCCCAAGCCGGTGGAACGAAGACGGAGTCGGATGACGAAAGCGACGAAGAGAAAGAAGACGACGAGGAGTCGGAGGCCGAGGAGTCGTTTGTGATCGAGACGAATGTCGCGGAAGATGAACAGCACGACGGAGACACGACTGCGAGCACTATCAGCGATGCGTTGCCGGACACGCGGGCTGATGAGAGCGCCACGGGATCTTCTGCTAGTGAGAAGGCATCTTGCGACGAGCGCTTCTCAGAATTCAAGCGTAAGTTGAAGGAAGACACGATCGAGATGTACAATCGTGCTATGAGTGCCCATCTCGCTATGATCGACGCGCTGGAATGGCCGATGGGGCCGAAGACGTCGGTTGAGACGCAGACGGAGCCAGAGCCCGAAGTGGTGAGATCAGCCAAGCGCCAGAAGCGTGTCCGCGGGCAAGACGACGAGCGCAACCGCGTGTGGGAGGGTCTGACGCGGTCTTCAAAAAATGCGCCGGCGCATGTGTAGTTGTTGGTTGCGTGCTGAGCTCACGAGTTGCGTTGGATATTGTGTAGAGAAGATGAGTACTTGACTCGAAGCTTGAATCCTTTCAGGACCATTCACAGATCGTGTCGGTGTCATCTTGTAATGAGCATTCTTCCCTTGCTGACCAGTTGATTGGACGGACTCTGGTATCGGTGAAGTCGGAGGGCGAAGCGGGTTGAAGCGGTAGAGAGGTTGGGTGTCTGCAGACCCACCGTCTCCTTCTGTGACAGCCATGAGCTCGACTTCTTCCACCGGCAGCCGCCTCAGACCGCGAAGCAGCGCGCGCGTGCGACCGCGGGCATGCTCACTGGTTTCTTCACCGCTTTGCTTTTGCTGTTGGTCTTCAAGTTCGCGTGCAGCAAGCGAACAAAATCGGATCTGGTCGCTGAGGTCGAGGATGTTGCCGAAAGGCAGCGCACAATGCAGAAACCCGTCTTGCAAATCGACACAGGATTCCATCGACCCGTGCATCAGCACTCCGCAGCCAGCGCCTTGACTATGGTGGGGGATGTCCACAACAGAGTCAGTGCCGCGGCTCTCATCATCCATACCGTCGCCGTCTTCGCTCGGCTGCTTCCTTTGCTGTAAGATCTTGGGGAACTGTACTGGCAAGTGAGCTGCAGCTCCACGCCGACTCCGTCGTCGCGACGGCTCGCCAAACAGGTTGCGATGAGACTCGAAAAGCTTAGCTTTCAGCATGCGCATGTACGCCGCCTTCTCCGTCAACTTAGCGGTCGAGCTCTTGCGTGAGCCCGACGTTTGGCCTCCGCTAGTTGGTGCCGTTACTGGCGGTCGGGTTGGCAGCACTGCGTGGCCAAAGCGGCGTTCGAAATCACGCATCCGATCTGTGTGTTCCCGATACAGCGCTCGGACGATTTCGTGGCGAGAAGCCAGGAAGACGGAGATTGTGTCCGTCCGTAGACACAGCAACGAACAGTGGTCGAGAGCGTCAATATCCCACGGCGCTGCTGATGGGGTGTTGGTGAGCGAACCTTCTTGGCAAAAGACGGCAGGTGCACGCACTACGCTGACCACGGGCTGTGGGCGTACAGAAACAGTCAGAGTAGTTGACACACAACCAAGGTCCTCGCGATGCGTCAACGTACATGATGAACGGCGTTTTGGTTGGGCTCGGCGCAGTGTTTGGCCGTCACGGAGACCTTGACCTCGCCCTTCACGAGCAGAACGAGCACATTCACTTCTTCGCCACGGTGCACAAGCAGCTTCCCCGGTTTGACTTCGAGTGCCTTAGAGGCGTACGCGATGTGCGTGACGATATGGTCGGGCAGCGACCGCAGCTGTGGCACTGAGTAGATGGCCTTTTCCGTCTGTTGGAGCACCGCTCGTTTGTACGGATTGATGACTCGTCGAAAGATCTCTCCTGACACCACAGCTAGCTCGGCGAAAGCAGTAGCAAAGGTGACTGTCGCCGACGCCGTGCGCAGTCCGCTTTGCCCTTCAATCAACGAAATCTCACCAAAGCAGTGGCCGGGCGTCATCGTCGAGAAGAAACCGTTTCCGTAGGCCGCCAGGCTGATGCAGCCGCTGATCAGGATGTAGAAATGGTCGCCCACGTCGCCCTGGCGGAACAGAAACTCACCGGCGTTGTAGCGCACATACACACACGCACGTGCAATTTCGTGGATCGCCGTGTCGGGTAGTGCAGCGCTGGAGAAGAACTTGAGTCCCGAGAGCCATTTCTTGATGTGGCGCATGTCGCTGGGTGTACGTTGGTCAGCAGCGAGTTGCAGTCGTTGGGGAATCGAATGCGACTGAGACAGCGACACCAAGTACGACACGCGTTCCGGGCCTGAGTGGAGCATGACGTACGATGAGACGGTAGGTGTCACCGGTGCTGGCTTCTCTGGTTGACATTCCGTGCTGTTATTTCGCTGCGTTGCCGGAGATCTCGGACTGGATAGTCCAATCGGTTGCTGGAGAGCGGACGACCGACGGCGACCTGCCATGGTCACGGCTGCGATCGTCGGAGCTGGCTCCTCCCAGAATGACACACGTTGTTTCCATACTCGCCGCTGCGTGCGCTGGAACTGCATCTTATCGAGACGCTGCAGGTACGAAATGCCCAGGACGAGTCGCTTGAACAGCATGTGCGTCGGAGGCAGCGGCGCGACGATCTCCACGATCTCAAAGTCGTCGGGTTTGGTGAGCGAGGTGAACTGCACGGTCTTGATCTTCGTGAAGACGTCGCCGACAGGCCGATAGCGTTTGCGGACGCGGATGTTGAGTACGCTCTGGTCGTGGATATCATAGAAAGCCAGATCTTCGTCACCTTCAAGTAGGTCGCCATGCCAGTATATACTCTGATCTTCGAACGGGATCCCAAAGTCCCGCTGTACCATCGCCTGGAGTCCGATGAGTGTAAGAGTGCGAGGCACGCACAGCCTCTGAAGCTCATGATGCGCTGGCATGTGGAAGAACAGATCGATTCGTTGCTCGAGAGGCGTCGAAGACGATGAGAACGACCGCCTCGTGGCCTTCATCGCCAGGAGCTGGTTCTGTTGTTGCTTCTTCAGCACCACGGTTGGCTGAGCAGCATCACTGCCGCGCAGGATGTGGCAAGATGACGGTGATCGAGGTGAGCTGATCAAGTGTCGAGAAGACATACCAGTTCCGGCAGTCGCAAGCGCTGCCATGCCGACTGAGCTCAGCGACGGCTTGCGATCGTTGCTGGTCTTGCGGCTTTGGGGTGCCGGAGATGGGAGTTGGCCTGGTGCGGGACTGATTATGGATGTCAACGATGGCTTCCGTTCTCTTGATGGTGTTGTAGTCGCTGCTGACATGGCGCTCAGCATTGATGCCGATGTCAGCGACGGCTTGCGCGACTGCCGCCCTGCAACTGCACCGAGCATCCCCTCGGACGTCAATGAGGGCTTCCGGGACGACGAGCCGCCGTTCACGGCGTTGAGTAGTGCCATGGAGTTCAACGACGGCTTTCGGAATGGTGCTCCGGCCGCCATCATTGCGAGTAGCATCTCTTCAGGCGTCAGCGACGGCTTTCTGGGTGTATTGTTGAGCATCTGAGCCGACGTCAGCGACGGATTACGGTCGGCCGGTCGCGTCGGCGGTGTTACTGGGACCACGGACAGCAGCGGCGGCCGGTCGCTCATTTCCTCACGAAGTGACGACGAAGAAGGCGAGTACTCGTGACACTCCTGGGTCTGCGTCGTGGCTCTATCGATTGATTCCCAACAGAGTCTTGATGGTGGCTGCCGACCTAATAATACACGGAGATGGCAAACGCCCTGGGGAGACCAGGGTCTGCTTCCTGTTCAAGCTCACGTCATGTATTCACAGTTAACCAACCGATATTCCACAGGGGGGTAGTACCAGTTTGGAGTCCATGCAGCGGCAGCCTGGCGATGGTACTCTTCCTTCTCGGCGTCTCGACTCGGTCCTACCTTCTTTTTTCCCCCCTTCTTCTCGTAGCTCCTGGAGCTGCTCATCATGCCAAGGGCTCTTGCTGCGAGCTGCACGCGCAGGGCGCCTGGCCCGAGCAGTAGAAGCACTTGGTGAGCACCTTGGTGCCGAACGTGGTCTTCCAGTGCGGCGGCCACGTCTTCTCGACCGACGGCCGCGCGCACAACCGCACGTAGAACATCGCGAGTCGCGGGTATAGCCCGTCGAGCTGCAGGCCGCACCGCACGGCGTACGCCACGTTCGTGAACAGCGTGAAGTCGCATAAATAAGGTCTCTCCATGGACACGAGGAACGGTCTGCCGTCCAGATACTGCTCCCAGATATTGAGCTCGGCCTCGAGCGCCGCCCACTTGGCCTGGAGCACCGCGGGGTTGCGCTTATCGGCAGGGAAGCGACGCAGATACACGACCAGATCGCCCACGACCGACAGGATCTCGTTGGCTTCGTGCATACGCGTCTGCGCGACGGCGAAGCAGTGGATATCACGCGGCAGACACGCGTGGGACGGGTACCGGCGCTCCAGGTACTCGAGAATCGCGGCCGATTCGTACAGCACGGTACGCTCCTGGTAGCCTCGCAGTAGCCACGCGCCGTCGTGGGATGAGCCGCCAGAGGTCGGCGGCGAGCCAACGTCGCTGTCAGTGCTGCGGGGCTCGTTGTCGAGCGGCTCCACGAGCACGGGGATGCGCTGGCGCGGGTTCAGCGCCTTGAAGAACGGCGACTTGAGCACGCCGCTGGAGAAGCTCACGCACACGCTGCGGTACGGCACGCCCTTCTCCTCAAGCGCGATGAGTACGCGCCACGCTATGAGTCGTCAGCAGCAGCAGAGCGGCGTTAGAAGCGCTTTAAAGCGGCGGAAAATGGAGAGGAAACGTACCTTGCGGACTGCCAGATCCCCAGTAAAAGACGCGCTCGTGCGGCTGCGGCACGGCGCGCAGCAGCTCCTCCTCGGAGCTCACGGTCTCCTCCGTGACGTGGTCCATCGTGGCGGGCGGCGACTGGCTCTGGCTCATGCAGGGGGGACGCACGCGGAGCGAGGCACGGAGACGGAGATGGCGACGGCGTTGGCGGCCGCTTTAGGTTGAATGACGGAGATGACGACGGCGAAGAACACTATGCGAGGGTAAACCCTCGTTGTATGATACTGTGGTGTGTGATGCCTGTGATTAAGGATATTCACCCTCTGTTGAATGGTAAATGACTAGAACGCCATCGTCGCCAGCTCACGCACGAGCCCTGTGCGCGGAGATGGCGGCGCATGGTTCTCCGAGCCTACGGGGAGCACGGAGAGTGGTGTCTTGGGAAGACACTCACTGCGTCGAGACGCTCTCGAAGAAGCGGGCGAAGAGCGACATAACTGAGCTGTCGAGTGGAAAGCTCCTGCCCAGCGACAGGCTGCCATTGGCCACACACAAATAGCTCAGTGTTGTGTGAAATTGCTGGCTCGGTTGCTGCCAATTGACGATTGACGCCGTGGTCTTGGCGCACGTGAGGATGTCTTCCTCGCCGGCGTCAGTTGCGCCGCTTCCCGAATCCAGCGACCGAGTGGTCCCCGTGACGTCTCCCCTGGCCGCCACCAGCACTCCGAGGCAGCGTCACAAGCTCGGAATGGCAGCGCCGTGCCGCCGTCGCGAGCGGCTCACCATCCGCCAGATCGCGACGAGCCTCGTCAACTTACAGTCGTGGGTGCTCGTGACAACGCTCATCCTTTCGCAGTTCACATGCATCGTTTGGGACTCCCAGACCACATACCAGTACTTTCTCTTTGGTCAAGATCCGACGCGCGGTCCGCACACTCTCAGCGGCAACAACGACGAGCCGTACAGCGATAGAAGCCTTGTCTGCGTCCGGCAGGGTCGTTTGTACCGACCCAAGCAGCTGAGCGCACTGCTGACCTCAAACACAGTGAGGACTCGTGTTGTCGACACAACGGGAACCTCGGTGAGCGGATATCGTGTCGTTGCGAGACACGAGATTGAGCTGCTCGACGCCACAGCCAAGCGCTATGAGTTAGCGTGTGATGTGATCTCAACCACGCTCCACCCAATTGTGCAGGCATGTCAAGCTGCCGGCTTCAACGTCGTCGATCCAAGCACCGACTTGCATGTGCTGGATGGAGTCTTTGCGACTGAGATGGTAGCCATTGTGAACTCGTTGCCCCTGATCATCCTCCCGTATTATGACAACGCCAACTTCGCTCGGTATGCGATGCCCGCGGTCGACGGCAGTGCGTGCGTGTTCCATCTCAGTGGCCAATTTGACTCCGCCACGGCCCCAGGCGCGTGGCTCGACCTCACGAATCGGAGCGAACGCGAGCACAAAACGATGGAGTGGCTCGGCATTTCGCCAAAGGGGGGTGCGACGTGGCGGAATGGCTGGCTCGAAGATCCGGTGACCGGAATGAAATGGTTCTCGGACATGTCTAGCTCCACCAACTCCCCCAAGCCCCATAATGCACCGACGCGGTTTTTCAATCTGCTTACTGGGCAGGAAGGAGATTGCTTTAATTCGCCCGAGTTGTGCCACCCTGAAGCCTTCGTTGAGTGGTGGGGCCCTCGTTTTTCATACGCGGACACGGAACTATGGGTCAAGACACTGGCGATCTCGAACGGCTCTCGCTACGGCTTGTCCCTCTACGAAGCGGTGCGTAGTAGTACATCACGCAGCTCGTTCGACCTAGCGATGCTCATTTCGAACTCGACTGTGATCATGCTACTGCTACGGTGGCTGGCTGCCAGTGTCGCGCTCTTCAATACCTACAGACTTGGTCTCGGCTGTCAACAACCTGTAGTCTTTGCTGGCATCGGATGCCTGGCTTGTGCGCACAGCTTTGAGTGTCTTCCGCTGATCCTGCTTCCCCGGTTATCGATAGCCTTGGCAGCATTCTTCGCGAGCGGATGCCAGCTCGAAGGCGAACAACGCGCGTTTACGGAAGCGTGGCTCGCGATTTACCCCGCCTTGGCTGAGGTCATGCTCTTCTACTACGGTGTGTTGAACCTCGTTGCCAAAAGCCTCGGACGTCGAATGAACGACACGCTGTTCGGTCCGTCCTTGTTCGTGTTGTGTCTCCTCCATTGGTTTCGACGGCCGCTTGCAAATGCTGGCTGGTTTGAGTTCGACGGACGCATTTCGACTGTGATCTCGGCTCGAGAATTCGAGAAGTTACATCTCCTGGACTACTTCACGTCCAACGCTGCGTTGCGGCTGAATGGCGACGTGTGGTCCATTTTCTGCTTCAAGCTCGGCGTGCTCGCCGTCAATCTCTTACCACTCATCTTCTCCAGCAAAACAACAAAGCCCCCGTGGTCTTTACAAGAGCCCATCTGCAGTAACGACAACATAGTCATTGTGCCAGTCACAGCCATCGAGCGTGCACTCGGTGTTCGGGCGAGTGACAGCCGCGGCTTGGGTCCTTCACCTGCGTGCATTGTCCTTCAGGAGAAGCCGCACCGCCTTCTCGACTCGTACGAGCTGGTTCGTCTGGGTTACTGCGTCTTCGGTGAGTCGTTCGTGATACTATTGAAAGACTGGCTCGTGATCCTGCTGCTGGCGGCTTTACGAGCACGAATGAGGCCATTCGGCTTGCGTGTGATGGCCGTCCGAGTCACTCGTAACGAAGAAGCTCAAGCCACAGGAAAACCCCGGCCCCGCTGGGAGGTGACTCCGGACAAGCTCCGGTTGTACCAGCTTGACGACGCACAGCTCGCCAGCGTCGGCGTCTGGGACGTCAAGGCAATGCCGCTGTCGTGAGATGGCTACACATTTTCGTCTCAAGTTCCATCAGTGTACCAGACACTTTTCAAATGCCACTAAGTACGCTGTATTCCCAATAAGTACGCTGTATTCCCAATAAGTACGCTTCCACCCATAAGTTCGCGAGCGCGAAAGGTCAGCAATTGACTGGGACAATGCAGATGATGAAACTCCAGCGGCGACCCGTGCGTGCTGGCCATCAACGGACGCTCCTTCCGCGCGGAGCAACATGGAGGACGAAGGCGCCGGCTACTGCGACGACGCTCACGGCGTTCCGACCGCCGAGGACGCGCTAGGAGACGCGTACGAGGACTCACAAGATGCGTATGATCACCGTAACGGAGGTGCGACGGCGGCGGCGTCTACAGCGGCGTCCCTGACGCCGGAAGAGGTACTGATGGAACGCTTCCGTCTGCACAAGCAACACGCGCGCGAGAAGGAGGCGTTTCTGCGGAAAACGCGGCGCGAGGCGGCGCTGGGAAGCAGCAAAGCGAGTGCGAAAGCCAAGCCCGTGAAGCCAATGCCGTCGCCCGTGGTCGCGAAAGCCACGGCCGTGGAGCTCGCGCGCGTGGACCACAACAACCGCCCGCACCGCTGGAAGGACGCGCACGTGATCGTGCGTGAGATGGAGCAGAAGAGCTTCCAGCAGATGCTCAAGCACGACGAGCCCGTGCGGTTGTTTCCCGGACGACTGCGCAAGAAGATCTACAACGCAGAGGACAATGACGACACTACGGGGGCAGCGAGCGTCGTACCGACGGCGTTGATGTCGGAGGCGGACGCTGGGGACGGCGGCCCGTCGGCGGCACTGGCCTCGCCGTCGTCGCCAACGCGTCGCCTGGGCGTCGGCGTGGACGACGACGAGTTCCTCAAGATCGACCAGTCGCAGTTCCCGCTGTATCTCTTCGACAGCGACGAACTGGAGTCCCACACGCCGAGCGAGTGGCTGCGCGTGTGTCCCAAGGGCGCGTCGCCGTACTTTCTCAAGGGCGAGTGGCGCTGGCGGTCGTGTGCCGTCCACAGCTACGACCCGGACAACCACCAGTTCCTGATCCAGTTCTCAGGATCCGACAAGCAGAAGCTCGTGCGACGCATCAACTTGCGGTTCGAGACTGAGAGCCCTGAGATGTTTCAGCAGCGCATCGACGCGGCGGCAAAGCGGCGCGAGGTGGCCAAGGCCCAGCTGCGGTTCGACCATTTCCTCATGAAGCAGTCGGGGGCGGAGCTGCGGTCCATGAGTCGTGCGCTGCTAGAGAAGATCCACCGTCGCGTCGTCGACGGACTGCCTGAGGAAGTGACGTTGCAGGACGGACATCCGGCCGCTACGCTGTTGCGAGGACTCACAGACACGACGATCCAGGACTACGCACGGAGTATGAAGAAGGCGGTGCTCCACTACAAGCTGCGCAGCAATGTCGGGCTCCAGCAGAAGTACCAGGCTCTCAACCTCATGCTGCCGCCGCCACCGCCAGACGCGCCACAGTTCGGCAAGGTCGAGATCCCGTCCCATGCTTTCACCAAGCACCAGAAACGTGTCCAGAACGTCCACTTCACGTCGTCCTCGCATCTCCTAGCGGTGCTTCTGAAGATGTATGCGGGCTGGGAGAAGACATTCCAGAAGACTCTGCTGGTACATGTGGATTTCCCGCCCAGTGTTGCTCCGACCGTCAAGAACGGAAGCCTCACACCGTCGCCCTCGGCCGTGACGAAGGACACATCGCACATGGAGTTCCCGTTCCGGCTGCTTGATTTCAAAGCTCTCCAGACAGCCCACCAGAACAAAGCTGCCGAGATCATGCTCGTGGACTGGCGCCGCACGATCGTGGAGAACATCATCGACAACCTGCAGGACCATTTTGACTTTTTCGTTGCCGACTTCAACGTCTACTACGGCAGCAAACTGCAGCGCATGCTCACAGCGATCCAGGTGCGCATGGCCACACAGTTGAGGCAAGTCGTGACCCGCACAACCCACGAGTGGGTTGATTTCGTGAAGAAAAACACGCCGTCACGGGATGGCGACGACAGTGTCGCGCTTGTGTCGCCTGCCGCTGCGACACAGGATCCGTGGCGGTCGTCACGGAACTCGCTGTTCGATGTTCAACTCAACGTGACGGCTACAGCGGCAGTGGTGGTCGAGCCATCGTCCAAAGACATCGTCAGCGCCATGCTTGAACCTCTCGACAGTCTCGTGTCTTGTGTGCATGAAGTTGAAGTCCTCGATTGTGAAGTGATGTCGCTGCTGGGCCTCGATCGCCGTCGCCTGATTGATCTCGAAGGCGACCAGGCGGTGGTGAAGGAAGTCCTGGAGGGGTTGGCTTCGGCAAAGACTGAAATCACCCGCATGATCGAGCACGCGATGGGCTCGGCGCAGCAACTCGCGGCTCAGTACGCCAAGTTCACGGACTTTTTGAGCTTCGACGTGGCAAAGTTTCTCATGGATCTGCGCAATCTCGAAGGGCTCACGGCGCAGGACTATTTGAAGGAGATTTGTACGCAAATCCGACGATTCCACGAGCTCAGCTTCAAGATCGATGTCATCTCGTACGACGCTGTGGCCTTCCCGCTGGTGTGCGTGTCCACTACCCACCTCAAGACCTTCCTCAAGACGAGGGCACTCCACATTCGCGATGTGCTCATCGACAGCATTGTGCGGGACGCGCGTGAAAAGAACATGGATATCACGCTTCGATACGAGTCGATCTTGCGACGCATCCAAGAGAAGCCCACGAACGAGGCGCAGTTGGCCAAGCTGAAGGAGTTCGTGAACGAGTCGAAGAAGACCATCGCCGGCATGATCGAGGAGGTGAACGTGATCCACGAGCGGCTGGATGCACTCGACGAGTTCTCATACAAGCTGAGTATTGAAGACTTCAAGCTGGCGTATTCGACGAAGGAGTGGCCGCTGCGAGTGGCGCAGGCTGCAGACTCGTGTGATTCGGCGTTGGAGGAAGACAAAATCCGTATGATGGACAAGTTGTCACTGGAGAAAGAGGCGTTTGAAGTCGATCTCGAGCGGTTCGAGCAGGACGTCAAGGCGTTTAAAGGCTACGGCGAGATCGACCACACGGAGAAGTATGTGGAGCTCGCGGTCAACCTTTTCGATTCTCTCCAGGATGCCAAGGCGAAAGCGGCAGACTTTAACGCGCGTGAGGCTGTGTTCAACTTCCCACCGACCGAGTATTCAATCCTGGGCAAGCTGGAGGCAGACTTCGCACCGTACTACAAACTGTGGACGATGTGCAGCGAGTTCAACCAGAGCCGCCAAGCGTGGCTAAATGGCTCCTTTTTGGAGCTCAAGGGCAATGAGATCGAAGCGCTGGTGACTGAGTGGTGGAAGACGTCATACAAGCTCAGTAAGACCCTAATGGAGGAAGCCCCTGGCTCAGCAGAGGTCGCGCTCACGCTGCGAGAACGCACGGAGGAATTCAAGGCCTATCTGCCAGTGATTCAGGCGCTTGCTAGTCCGGCCCTTCAGGAGCGTCATTGGGAGACACTGCGGGCCAAGATTGGCTTCGAGGAGAGTGAGGACGAGCTCACGCTGCAGCTTTTGCTGGAGAAAGGCATCACGGCGCACATGGATTCGATCCAGGAGATCGGTACGTTCGCTGAAAAGGAGTACTCGCTGCAGAAGAACCTGAACGCGATGATCAGCGAGTGGGAGAAGATCGAGTTCGAGTGCGTGCCCTACAGAGAGACGGGAACGTACTTGGTCAAGAGCACAGAAGACATCGTGACGCTGTTGGACGATCACTTGGTCAAGACGCAGACCATGCGTGGATCTCCGTACATCAAGAGCATCGAGAAGGACTGTAAGGCGTGGGAGAAGAAGCTGCAGTACGCGCAACAGTTGCTGGACGAGTGGATGAACTGCCAGCGCACGTGGTTGTATCTCGAAGCCATCTTCAGCAGTGAAGATATCATGCGGCAAATGCCCACTGAGGCAAGGCGGTTTGCGAGTGTGGATGCGCTATGGCGAAAGACGATGGAGGACACAGTCGCAGACCCCAACTTCATGAACGTCGTAGCCATGGACAAGCTGCTTCAGAAGTTCCAAAAGGCCAACGAGAAGCTGGACGAGATCCAAAAGGGCCTGAACGACTACCTGGAGATGAAGCGGCTGTACTTCCCACGGTTCTTCTTCCTCTCGAACGACGAGTTGCTCGAGATTCTATCACAGACCAAAGAACCGAAGGCTGTGCAGCCGCACTTGGGCAAGTGCTTCGAAGGCGTGAACAAAGTGACGTTCACCGACTCGCTGATGATTACCGAGATGATCTCTGCCGAAGGGGAGACCGTGCCGCTTCGCCAGCCTGTGAATCCAGAGAGTACCAAGAACAAAGGTAACGTGGAGATGTGGCTGCTCGAGGTCGAGTTGTCGCAGTGGGACTCGATTCGCGATCACACGCAGCGCGCTGTCGGCACGTACCCGTTGGAGCCGCGCAACACGTGGATCCTGAACTGGCCGGCCCAGGTTGTGCTCGCGGCGTCGCAGGTTTACTGGACGCAGGACGTGACGCGTGCGATCATCACCAAGGGAAACGCTGGGCTGCAGGAATATCTGGAAGAGCTCAACCAGCAGCTGGATTCCGTCGTGATCTTAGTGCGTGGCTCGCTGACAAAGCTCCAGCGGACGACGATCGGTGCTCTGGTCGTGATTGATGTCCACGCACGTGATACGATCGCTCAGATGATCGTCAAGGGCGTGGAAAACGACCAGGATTTCGAGTGGATCGCGCAATTGCGGTACTACTGGCTCGAAGGCGTCAAGACCGGGAAGGAATTCGATCTCCAAGCTCGTATTGTGAACGCTCGTGTCAAGTACGGGTACGAATACCTGGGTAACACCATGCGTCTGGTGATCACGCCGCTCACCGATCGTTGTTATCGTACAATGATGGGAGCCATCGATTTGCTGTACGGTGGTGCGCCTGAAGGCCCTGCTGGAACGGGCAAAACGGAGACCGTGAAAGATCTGTCCAAGGCGATCGCGATCCAGTGTGTCGTGTTCAACTGCTCGGATGGCTTGGACTACTTGGCCATGGCCAAGTTCTTCAAGGGCCTCGCTGGTTGCGGCTCCTGGTGCTGCTTCGACGAGTTCAATCGAATCAACATTGAAGTGTTGTCTGTGATTGCGCAGCAGATTCTAACCATCAACGAAGGAAAGAAGGCGAACGTGGACAAGTTCTTGTTCGAAGGCACGTTCATCAAGCTGAATCCGAGCGCGAACGTGTTCATCACGATGAATCCTGGCTACGCTGGTCGTGCTGAGCTGCCCGACAACCTTAAGGCGCTCTTCCGACCGTGTGCGATGATGGTGCCCGACTACGCGCTGATCTCTGAGATCCGTTTGTACTCGTTTGGGTTCGCGAATGCACGAAGCATGGCGCGCAAACTCACGCAGGTGCTGCAGCTCTCGAGTGAACAGCTCAGTTCGCAGAAGCACTACGACTACGGCATGCGTGCCGTGAACTCGATTCTCGTCGCGTGCGGTGCGCTGCGTCAGCAGCTCGGAAACGATCCGTTCTGGACCGAAGACAAGATCGTCTTGCGCTCGGTTCAAGATGTCAACCTACCCAAGTTCACGACCGACGACTTGCCGCTGTTCCGAGGCATCACGAGCGACTTGTTCCCAGGCGCAAACCTTCCCAACCCAGACCACGGCCCGCTGCTGGCGACGATCGACGCGACTTGCGAGCGTGGCGTGTCCATCGTTCCCGACGTTACCATCCCGTTGGAGTGCAAGCCAGAATTCAAGATGAAGGTTGTGCAGTATTACGAGACGGTCCAAGTGCGTCACGGTCTCATGATCGTTGGTCAGACTGGATCAGGCAAGACGTGTGTTGTCCATACACTAGCAGCCGCCATGACGGCGTGCCATGTCGAGACGGATGGGAAGTGCCAGCAGCGCGTTCACATCCACACGATGAATCCCAAGTCGATCACGAGCGGGCAGCTGTACGGTAACTTCGACGAGAACACCCACGAGTGGAGCGACGGTGTGCTGGCCTGCACATACCGAGAGTGCGCTCGCGACACGAGTCCAGACCTGCAGTGGGTGATGTTTGACGGCCCTGTCGACGCTGTGTGGATTGAGAACATGAACACTGTTCTGGACGACAACAAGAAGCTGTGCTTGATGAGTGGCGAGATCGTGAAAATGACCGACCGCATGCGTATGATGTTCGAGACGGAAGACCTGGAAGAAGCATCGCCGGCCACGGTGTCTCGCGTGGGCATGGTGTTCCTAGAGCCGAAGAATTTGGGCTGGGAGGTGCTCCTGCGCACGTGGCTACGTACGCGGATCCCACACGAGTTCAGTTCCCAGAAGGAGTTCATCCTTGAGACCTGTCTGTGGATCGTTCCGCCCATGCTCTTCTTTGTGGAAAAGAACTGTGTCGTGCCGACGCCCGTGACGTTCTTGGAGCATGGCGCCTCTATGTTGCGTCTGCTGGAGTGTGCGCTGCGGTTCGCATTGGAGAATCTCGAGGGCCTGGGCTCTGATCTCCAGAAAGTTCTCGAAGGATTGATCGTCAAGAGCATCATCTGGACCATCGGCGCGTGTGTGGATGCCCGCTCGCGTGTGCTGTTCGACAAATACTTGCGAGACTTTGTCGCTGGGAAGGCAGCAGACGAGAGCGTCGCGTTCCACGACTTCCTCAGCAAGAACCCTCACTACCAGGTCTCTACGCGGGTGCTCACAGTGGCCTTCCCGGAGGATATGCTTGTGTACGACTACCGATTCGACACCAAGCGCTGTATATGGAGCAACTGGATGGAAAGCGCTGGCAACTTCGTGATCCCGAGAGACGCGCAGTTCGCTTTGATCCTCGTGCCAACGATTGATACAGAGCGCAACGCCTGGCTTCTCGACATCCTCCTTCGGCGCAACATGCACGTGTTGTGTACGGGCGACACGGGCACAGGCAAGTCCGTCTCAATCAAGAAAAAGATTCTCTCAGGCCTTGACTCGGCACAATTTTCCAGTATCTTCATGAACTTTAGTGCCCAGACAAGCGCCAACCAGACGCAGGACATCATCGAGAGTAAGCTGGACAAGCGCCGCAAGGGCGTGCTTGCTCCTCCGCTAGGCATCAGCTGCATCATCTTCGTGGACGATCTCAATATGCCGGCGAAGGAGACGTACGGTGCCCAGCCACCGATCGAATTGCTGCGGCAGTGGATGGGCCACGGCGGCTGGTACAACCGCAAGGACAACACGTTCACGCAGCTCGTGGATATCCAGTTCATCGCGGCCATGGGTCCTCCTGGCGGCGGCCGTACAAAGATCACACAGCGGTACATTCGGTACTTCAACCTGATCAACTTCGTGCCGTTCGACAACGACTCGCTCAAGACGATCTTTATGCGTATCACAGACTGGTTCCTCATGCAGTTCCCTGGCCAAGTGAAGGCGCTCAGCAGCGGGGTCGTGGCTGCGACCATCGATCTGTACAACACGATCTCAGCGTCGCTGCTACCGACACCTGCCAAGTCTCATTACACGTTCAACCTGCGCGATTTGTCCAAGGTCTTCCAGGGTATGGCGCAGGTCACGCCGGAAGTCACCAAGGATGGCAAGGACTTTGTGAGACTGTGGAGCCACGAGTGCCTGCGAGTCTTCAGCGACCGTCTCATTGATGAAAAAGACCGCCAGTGGTTCAGCACGATCCTCGCGCAAATGGTCAAGACGCATTTCGAGATGGACTACGTGAACGCAGTCAAAGGAAACAATGCGACGCTCATCTACGGCAACTTTGGCGACGCCAAGTCCAGCAAGAAGCTGTACAGCGAGCTCCAGGATCGGACACTTCTCACGCAGTCGATGGCTGTGTATCTGGAGGACTATAACAACATGAGCTCTGCGCCGATGAGTCTCGTGCTGTTCCAGAACGCAGTGGAGCACGTCGCTCGCATTTCACGAGTGATCCATCAGCCGTACGGAAACGCGCTGCTCGTAGGAGTCGGTGGTAGTGGTCGCAAGTCACTCACGACGCTCGCAGTGTCCATGGCCGACTACAAACTCTTCCAGATCGAGATTTCCAAGAGCTACGGCAAGGCCGACTGGCGCAACGATCTCAAGAAAGTGCTCATGCTCAGTGGTGTGAGCAACACGCCAACCGTATTCCTGTTCAGCGACACGCAGATCGTGGAAGAAGCGTACCTCGAAGACATCAACGGCATCCTCAACACAGGCGAAGTCGCTAATCTGTGGACAAACGAGGAGCTAATGGCAGTGCAGGAGGGACTCGAGGCCGCTGCATCAGCGTGTGGCGTGAACACGGGCAACTCGGCTGAGATCTACAACTTCTTCGTGTCTCGGTGCCGTACGAATCTCCACGTCGTGCTGGCGCTGTCTCCGATCGGTGATGCCTTCCGACGGCGATTGCGGATGTTTCCGTCGCTGGTGAATTGCTGTACGATTGACTGGTTCACGGAGTGGCCGGAAGAAGCCCTGCGGTCCGTCGCTGACCACTTCCTCGTGGATGTGGATCTGCCGTCGACTGTCAAGACGGGGATCGTGGACGTGTGCGTAGACATGCAGGAGTGTGTGAGTGGCCTGTCGTACGACTTCCTGCAATCGTTGCGTCGCCACTACTACGTGACCCCGACCAGTTACTTGGAGCTGATCAATACATTCAAGAAGCTGCTCCAGAACAAACGAATCGAAGTGATGACGATGAAGAAGCGGTACGACAACGGTCTGACCAAGCTCATGGAGACGGCGGAGCAGGTGGAGAAGATGCAGGTGGAGCTGGAGGCGCTGCAGCCCATGCTTAAGGTCGCGACAGTCGAGACGGACGCGCTGTTGGAGACCATCTCGCGCGAGCAGAAGGAGGCGAACGTGACGAAGGACATTGTCGGAGCAGAAGAGAAGCTGTGTAACGAGCAGGCAGCTGAGGCGAATTCGATGAAGGAAAGCTGTGAGGCTGAGCTGGCAGAGGCCATCCCGGCGTTGGAGAATGCTGTGAAGGCCTTGCAGACGCTCACGAAAGGTGACATCACGGAGATCAAAGCCATGAAGAAGCCGCCAGATGGAGTCAAGCTGGTCATGGAAGCCGTGTGTATCATGATGAACGTCCCACCAATCAAGACGAAAGACCCGAACGGCGGCACGAAGAAAATCGATGACTACTGGGTGCCAGCGCAAAAGACGCTGCTAAGCGACACGCGGTTCTTGCAGAACCTGCTCGAGTACGACAAGGACAACATCTCGGTCGAGGCGATGGATAAAGTGCGTCCGTACGCTGCGAATCCCGATTTCCAGGCGGAGAAGATCCGCAAGGCGTCCGTTGCCGCGTCAGGTTTGTGTTCATGGGTCCACGCGATGGTCGTGTACGATCGCGTGGCGAAAGTGGTCGGTCCGAAGCGAGAGGCTCTCAAACTGGCCAGTGCCCAGCTCGAAAAGGCGCAGGCCGACCTCGCTGTCAAGCAGGCGTCGTTGCAGCTCGTGCTCGACAAGGTCGCGAAGTTAGAAGCGGACTTGGCGGCCGCGTACAAGAAGAAGGCAGACTTGCAGTTTCAGGTCGATGACTGCTCGAAGAAGCTGACGCGTGCGACTCAGTTGATCGGTGGGCTTGGTGGTGAGAAGGCGCGTTGGAGCGAGATGTCGGCCAAGCTGCAGATCGTTTACGACAACGTAGTGGGCGACATCATGCTGTCGTCCGGTGTCATTGCGTACATGGGCGCGTTCACGAGTGTTTTCCGTGAAAAGGCGATCGCGCGGTGGACGCAGCAGCTCAAAGACAAGCAGATCACGTGCTCAGACAAGTTCTCACTCACGACGACGCTCGGAGACCCCGTCAAGATCCGCGAATGGACGATCGCCAAGCTGCCCAACGACTCGTTCTCGATTGACAACGCCATCATGCTAACCAAGAGCAATCGCTGGCCGCTCATGATCGATCCGCAGGGCCAAGCAAACCGCTGGGTGAAGAACATGGAGGAACACAACAACCTCAAGGTGTGCAAGCAGTCACAGGCCGGCTTTGTGCGGATGCTGGAGAACTCGATCATGATCGGCGCAGCCGTGCTGATCGAGAATATTCCAGAAGAGATCGATCCAATGCTCGAGCCTATTCTTCTAAAGCAGGTGATCAAGACCGGAGGCGTCGCGACGATCCGACTGGGTGACAACACGATCGAGTACGACATCAACTTTCGACTGTACATGACCACGAAGTTGCGCAACCCGCACTACCCACCAGAGACGTGTGTGAAGGTGAATCTGCTCAACTTCATGGCGACAGAGGAAGGTCTGCAGGACCAAATGCTGGGTATCGTAGTGGCGAAGGAGGAGCCTGTGCTGGAGCAGCAACGAGAAAAGCTCGTGCTGGAAGACGCGGCCAACAAGAAGACGTTGAAGGAGATCGAAGACAAGATCCTGTATCTGCTTCAGACTGCCGAGGGAAACATCCTGGACGACGAGCGGCTGATTGAGACGCTCGGTGCCTCCAAGATCACAGCCAACAAGATCGAAGAAAAGGTGCGAGAGGCCGCGATCACGCAGCAAATGATCGCCGAGAAGCGCCAAGGGTACCTCCCAGTCGCCTTCCGAGCGTCGCAGTTGTTCTTCGCGATCGCGGATCTCTCGGTGATCGATCCGATGTACCAGTACGCACTTGAGTGGTTCATCAACCTGTTCGTGTTCGCCATCTCACGAGCCGAGAAAGCCACGTCGCTGAGTGGACGACTCACAAATCTGAACGACACGTTCACGTTTACGCTGTACCAGAACGTGTGTCGCTCGCTGTTTGAGAAGGATAAGCTTCTCTTCGCGTTCCTACTCACGGTCAAGGTTCTTGTCGGCAATGGGTCGATTCATACGACGGAGTTACGGTATTTTTTCACGGGCAACACGCAAATGGAACTCGCGTACCCCAAGCCGCCAAGTACCGAGGTGTGGCTCCATGACAAGGCGTGGGGCAATGTCATCGGATTGGACGATATGCCATCCGCATTGTGCCACTTTCGAGACCACTTCGGCAAGGAGCTGGCCCACTGGGAGACGGTCTACAACGCGCTCGACCCTGAACAGGAAATGCAGAGCATCGCCTCTGTCCAAGAACTCGACCACTTCCAGCGAATCATCGTGCTGCGCTGTCTTCGAGAGGACAAGGTAATTCCGGCCGTGATGAACTTCGTGGCCTCAGAAATGGGCCAGCGCTTCATCGAGCCTCAACCATTCGACCTCAAGGCTGGCTTTGACGACTCCAACTGTTCGACGCCGCTGATCTTTGTGCTCACGCCGGGTGCTGATCCGATGTCGGAGCTGCTCAAGCTCGCGGCCGAGCTGGGATTCAGCAAGAAGTTTGTGGCGATTTCGTTGGGTCAGGGCCAGGGACCTCTCGCCGAAAACGCGATCGCAGAAGCCATTGACAATGGTACATGGGTGTGCTTGCAGAATTGCCACTTGTCGGTAAGTTGGCTTCCGACGCTGGAAAAGCTGTGCGAGGAGATCACACCTGACCGAGTCCACGCGAGCTTCCGTCTATGGCTGACGAGCGAGCCGACGCGAGCCTTCCCATCGTTTATCCTACAGAACGGCGTGAAGATGACCAATGAGCCTCCAAAGGGCATGCGAGCCAACCTGAAGGGCTCATACCTGACCATTGATGACAACTGGGTCCAAAGCTGCCGGCGTCCTGATGAATTCAAGAAACTGCTCTTCGGCCTGTGCTTCTTCCACGCTGTGGTGCGAGAGCGAACCAAGTTCGGACCGCTGGGCTGGAACATCAAGTACGTGTTCTCCAGTTCGGACCTCAACATCTCGAAGGACCAGCTCAAGATCTGTCTCGATGAGCTCCAGGCAAGCGACGCCATCCCGTACGCAGCACTTGCCTACCTTGCCGGTGAGTGTAACTACGGAGGACGAGTCACGGATGATAAAGATCGGCGGTGCATCGTCAACATCCTCTCGGACTTCTACACGGCCGATATTCAGCGAGACGACTACAAGTTCTCACCGTCGGGCATCTACTTCGCACCCAAGACAGGCCCCCTTTCAGCGTATCTCGAGTATATCGACTCGTTACCCATGAACGAAGGTCCCGAGATCTTTGGTCTCCACGAAAACGCCAACATCTCGTGCGCGATTGCGGAAACCACGCTGCTTTTGGAGTCGGCGCTGTCCTTACAACCGCGTGCGAGTGGTGGCGGGGGCAAGTCGTGGGACCAAGTGCTGGATGAGACGGCGCATGACATCGCAGGACGCATTCCACCGCTGTTTGATATCGAGAAGGCCGAGCTTGACTTCCCAGTTGTGTACAATGAGAGCATGAATACTGTGCTGACCCAGGAGCTCATCCGCTTCAACCGACTGAACGCCGTGATCGCCAAGTCGCTGAGTGAGATTCAGCGTGCTCTGAAGGGACTCGTCGTGCTCTCAGCGGAGCTGGAAGCCATGGGAAACGCCATGGTGAACGGTCAAGTGCCCTCCATGTGGACGGCCGTGGCTTACCCGTCGCTCAAGCCGCTGGGAGGTTGGGTGACAGACTTTCTGGCGCGACTGGCGTTCCTCCAGAACTGGGTGGACCGCGGCGAGGCACCGCCCGTGTTTTGGATCTCGGGCTTCTTTTTCACGCAGGCTTTTATCACTGGCACGCAGCAGAACTATGCTCGCAAGCATCAGCTGCCTATCGACCAAGTGGGCTACGACATGCTCGTTTTGAAAGCGACGACGCTGGACCACAAGGCCGAAGACGGCGCGTATGTGGACGGCCTGTTCATGGAGGGCGCTCGCTGGGATAGCGAGGCGATGTGTATCACCGAGTCGCGACCGCGCGAACTGCACGTACCCATGCCGATCATCCACTTGCTGCCCAAGAAGCGCGAAGACATCGAGCTGATTGAAGACACGGACCCGAACGGCACGGCCCACTTGTACCTGTGTCCAGTGTACAAGACGTCGTTGCGGCAAGGCACGCTGTCGACCACGGGCCACTCGACCAACTTCGTCATGTCCATCCGCGTCCCCATGGCCGCCGAGCACCGGCAGAAGCACTGGATCCGGCGCGGCGTGGCGCTGCTGACACAGCTCAACACGTAAATTCACCGTGTAGGAAGTAGGCTTGTTTATGTGCAATCCGACGCACAATTTGTAAAAGGATATTCTAGCAAATCGTGTTTTGGGAAACTACATTATTCTGAAAAGTTTTTTTACGAAAGTGCACAATGGGGTTTTACGGTTTTAGCAGGGACATTAGATAGCTTCTCGATCCGGTTTTAGCACGAGCCGTCGAAAATCTTTCCTCCGCTTTGTTGAAGAGCCATTGAGCAAACAGTCACAGACGCCCGCTCACTACACACAGATACCAATTATCGCCGCATCTCCATCATGAAGACGACGGCGACGCTGCTGCTGCTGACGGCCACGCACGCTGCTAAAGGCGCTACGCCTCCCACTGATGACGCGCGCGTGCCCCACGCGTCGGTGTTTGATCCGTTGGCGTCCAAAGAGGTCTTCGCGACTCCAAACCAGCTCGCTGGCCCCGTGCGCTTTGACTTCTACGTGCTCGCGCAGAGCTGGCAACCCGAGTTCTGCAGCGGCAAGCAGAACCAGTACCCTGGCTGTGGCACGCCGCAGCCGTTCTGGCGCACGCACCTCACGATGCACGGCCTGTGGCCGGAGCTGAGCCACGGCAAGCACCCGGGCTTCTGCGGCGGCGCGCCGTTCGACGGGGGCTGTCTGGACAAGGAGATCGGGCGCGACGTGCTGGTCGAGTACTGGCCGGACGTCAAGTTCAGCGAGTCCTCGCCCAACTACTCGGACTTCTGGAAGCACGAGTGGACGCGGCACGGCACGTGCTCGGGACTGGACGAGGTCGCGTACTTCAGCGCCGCCGTGAACCTCATCCGCAACGGCACGGCCACGACGCCCGACCTCGTGCAGCAGAACCTGAACAAGTCGGTGTCCGTGGACGCACTGCGCTCTGCGTACGGCGGCAGTGAGGAGGCGGCCGTGCTCAAGTGTATCCATGGCGACGTGTTCTCGCAGGTGTTCACGTGCTGGGAGAAAGACGAGAAGAACGTGCCGACCAAGCGCCGCGCGTGCCCCGAGCATACGCTGGAGGAGGACACGTGCACGGAGAGCACCATCTTCATCCCTGCGTTTCCTTAGATAGCGCAGTGTAAGATAGTGAGTGATTGAGATCTTCCTGCAGAGAGATAGAAGGTATATTGGGAGAATAATACAAGTACATTGGCGAACGTGTAATGCAACTTTTCGCTGGCTGCTGGTGGTGCACACCCGTCTAAAATGTCCGCATCGGCCTTGAGATCCTGCAGACTAACCGCACCTGAAACTGAATATCAATCTGAAATGCTAATCCGAAAATACTAGTACATAAAAGGGAAGGAAGGACCAACGAATAAACCAGCCAACAACAGTCAATGAATGTTTCCCGTGGATGATGCGAGACGTTCGTACAGTACAGTACTTGACGGGTGGAAAGGCACGCACAGCATCACTGTGGCGTGAGGAGACACGGCTTGGCTTTAGACGTCGACGTCATCGACCCCACCGGGACAAGGATGTCGCCAGGGTGGATAAGCAGCAGAGAGCAGAGTGCCTGACCTGGTGCCATCGGCATCGTAACTTACTACCGTTTGTTCGCGCTCTAAGCCACCCCACCCATCACCTTGTTGAGTAGGGTTTTGATGATAACGTGCCAAATCTGGTCGATAAAACAAGGGCAAATTCCAAAAGGTGACACAAATCGAATGTTTCTGCAAAAGGTGACACAAGCCGTAAAATACGAAGAAAGCTTACCACCTGGAGTGTAAAATACCAACCACTGGCGGGATCGAAGGCTTGATCTCTCCATCACGAG